>JXSR01S047354.1:0-19906 GCA_000969725.1 Ophiothrix spiculata
TTTGATAAGTACCTTTATTACAAATCACACATGATTCTCTGTAGTAATTGTCCTATGTTTTTGAAATCTGTGAATTACAAAAATTATTGATGACATGACAATGATAAAAAGAAAAGTGAAAACATGTAGAATAAGAATTGAAAACTTGACAGATTATGGTGATGATCATAAGCAACTTTATGTATGTTGAACCTTTGCCCCATATTGCTGTAATAACATTGTATACAACGTTGATTTTTTGAAGAAACTGTTATAATATATGTTTTGAATAGATGTCACTTAAGATTAAATTTTGTTTTTAAGATGAGTACAAATTTTACTATGCATAAAGCATCTTTCATCACTTGTGTTTTATGAAAAACATTTGTAGCAATCAGTTTTGGTCTGATGTATTTTCCTTAATGGATTATATTGTTAGTTAGATAATAGAAATCTAATAAATGTGATTTGAAAGTGTTTTTGAATATTTTGAACAATACATACATAAGTTTTTGATAAAACCGTGTCTTTTCAAGAGAATTAAAAGGAGATATGGTTTTGAAAAGTCATTTGAGAAAACATCGCATCTTGCAAGTAGCATTAATATTTATCAACTTGCCTGATAAAATATACACTTGAATAAGCATTACCTAGTTTAAATAACTTGACAACATCGAGATTGTTTACTTTTCATGTCTTTGCATTTCTATTACACTTTACTTTTTGTGAAGTAGAATCAAGTTGATTATGCAGGAAACATGATCCGTTAATGTGTTTGCGGAAGGTTTCTAACATTAATGTTCTTCTCATTATTAACTCTACATGGGGACTTTTTTTAATGTGAAATGTGTTTTGATATGGAGTGTAGCTTTGAGGTTGACATCATGTTGAATTAATAATAAACTGTTATAACATAATTTTTGAATAGATGTCACGTAAGATAACATATTGTTTTTAAAATGAGTACAAAATTTACTATGCATAAAGCATCTTTCGTCACATGTAACCAGCCATAAATGCAATCTCTTGGTCCTCCGAAAAATGTACATTTTTCATACTCAGATCATATCCCTAAAATGAATTTTTGCGAGTATTCTGAAGCAAATATGTGTGGTGCTCTGGCGTAATGAGCGGAAAGTCGCGATTTTCAAAATTGAGTTTATGTCGTATTTTAATTCTCTATCATCTCAGCTTTCCAATGATATATAATATGTCACACTTTCTTTCTACAATTTTCATTTAGAGATCGATATACAAGACAGTCCACTTAAAATCTGACACTAAAAAATTGTCGCAAATCGATTCTAAAGTTACTGATTACTATAGTGTATTATAGCAAAACGCGATCAATTACCCGTGAATAATTGCATTTCCCGGCATAATTGACCTTCAAAACGCGAAGTATAGATTAACACTTATGTACTAATGTGTTTTATGTCAAAAAACGAAATTTGATCTTTTACCATATTTTTTCTTTAACAGCCATTTATACAAAATCTTCAATCGCGACTTTCCGCTCATTTTGCCAGAGCACCACACATATAAAGATTTTGTATCTGCAAGAAATTGATTTGTAGAATCAAAACCTTTGCATGTGTTTCACTTAGAGTGCAGAACAAAATGCTGCATTTCCGACTGATTCAAGTTCAAAAACACATTGTCAATATTCTCATGTTTCCTGCTCATCTGATAATTGTTTGGAAAATGTAAATCAAAAGAGAAAGAAAAAAGTTTCTGCTTGACTAACCTATAAAATTCACTTTACAATGTTTTTGATCATTTTTATGTAGGAAATAGCAAATGCTTTTTGTATCTTTACTTATTTTTCTGTCCTAATTTATGGAGTGCATACCTGCATTTAGGAGATAAAATTTCACATTGAATTCTCCACTACATCCTGAAGCACCATTCATTAACTTGCATGACATGAAGGAATTTATTTTCCTTAGCATCTCATTTATTTCCCAAACAATTTAAAAAGATATATGTTGGGATGCCAAATGATACACTTTTGCATTACAGAGGTGATGAAGGAGCCAAATTGAAGTGGCTTTTAGTGGTTGTAGGCTTCTATTTGAAAACCCTCATTTTTAGTAAATCTATTCCATTAAATAATGTTTTAAGAAAATGTATCATTTTGACCTGCAGGAACATTGTCCTATTCAGCTCTATGCAGCTGTAATTCTTATCATTAAGATTGTACGAAGAAATGTTACCTTCTCGTTAGAAACCTTTTTTCTTTTTGAATGTCTTTTTATGTCAGCTCAACAAATTCATGAATGAATCATATCTGAGTCAGTAGGTTTAAATATTTGAAATAGGATCTTGCCCCAGGGGATTTCTCATTTTCCAAGAAACAAGTAACTGAAAGGTTCATTACTTGCATGGATTGTCATACTTACAATGCCTGTTATAAATTTTCACTTTTGCACAATGTATAATATAATCTTTGTTAAATCTGATTGGAGGTATCATTTGATCTGATTTTTCTTTTCAATTTTAATATAAGGCTCTTATTTTTTACATGCATTTACATTGATATAGATGCTTTGTGCCATTCCATTCCTTTCTGGTAAATCTGTATCTTTAATTAGTCATATGATTATGTGTTACAAATGTTTTACTTTGAGAAAATTTATTCATTGATCAAATGATAAAAAAACCTAAAATGTCTAAGAAGATATCATGAAATAAAAAAAAAAGTAAATCATAGTTAATCTTATAATTGAAACCCGGCGTAAAATTCTGGGAAATTTGTAAACTCAGTACTATCGTATGCTGTTGTTTAAAGAATCCCTGCATTATGAAACTTATTTTAGTTTTTTTCTAAAAAAAAAAGAAAACAAGAAAACAAAATTGAGGCTGATGATCTTTAAAAGACTTCAATGCATGTTACAATTTCAATAACCTTTAAAGTTACTATGTACTTTTAAATAGAATTAACTTTGATGTTTTCATTTATTATCTAGGTCGTATTTTAGGTATTCTTTTTGATAAAGATTTTGCCCTGGTTAAGGAAACCTCACAAAGAGACGTTTCTTTGTTATCTTAAGTTTCCAAGAAAGAACTTAAGATGCGGATGGTTAGTGGCATCTATGAATAGAATACACCTTCTTTCAATTCATATAGCACATTTCAGTCACCTTCAATTCAATATATTCCTTTATTGGAATTCAATCTATGGTATTATTGAATTAGTTATCTCTAATGTAATGGGTGTGTTCATCAAGGTCATACCTATACTTTCAGAAATCCTTTTTAGTACATGTCTTTGCCCTGGTTCTCCTGATATCCTTTGTTTATATTTCTTTAAAATCCTTTTGTATTTATAGTGCAATTTTTGTATTTTTAATTTCAATTTGATTTTGTCAAAATAGCATGTGATCTGTTCATTTGATTTATTTTATGGCCTGTTTTACAGATTATTGTCAATATTACTGCATTTTTCTGTGTCATATCAAAAATAAGTGATTATTTCATTGTTAGTACTTAACACACAACCTTCAAGTTTCTCATCATTTTGCATCATAAATTGATGTCATCATACTCAATTTACTCTTTGATCATGCTGTTAATGTGCTAATGTTGCATCTTATCCCAATGGATTAGGCAAAAGATTTGTGTTGTCTAGGACATTTTCAAACAAATATTTCTATCTGTTGTCTAGCATTTGGAGACTGGTAACTAAACTTGTTGACTGAAATCTTTGAAGTGTTATGTTAGTTATGTTTGAATGATTCTACAGGACATATAAAATTTCAATTTCATGTTCACATAACAAATGTTTAATAGAACCTTAATATTCTGTACCAGGCAGTACAAGTGGATTAAGCTTGGAAACATTGTGATTGGTGCCAGTCAGTGCATTCATGCATTCTTGTTTATGTGACATTTGTGTTGAGCTTATGTACTATATAGTTCTGGTTCTAGCCCTCTTCGTGCAGGGAGGGTGTGTAGGTCACTGGCATGGAAGATCAGAAAATGGTACTATTACTATTTATGTTCTTCCAAAAGACAAGCATGAACTGGGATTTTAGTGTAAAAAATTATATTTAACTAAGAACAAATAATTAGAAATCATAGTCATACAGCATTTTATATAAGGTTATACTAACCTCATCTGAAAACATTTGCAACAAGAGCTTGATAATAGATGAGACCAGCATAGGGACCAACCTGTATTGATATAAGCACCTTCATAGAGTGGGTGAATGGTTCAAGAAATATAATGGCATATCTTTGCCAACAAGTGTTATGACAAATTTAAAGTGCCTCTTCAATACTTGATAAAGTCCTTACTGGATTTCACTCTGAGTGTATCATTCATGATAAATGCATCAAACATTAGATTGGTAAAAGAATGTGTCTATATTTATCAAAAAAGTAATGTTTTGTGTTCTCCAGACAGAATTTCTTCAGACATGCAAGCATAAAATAGATGATCAAAAAAATCAATGTATAAAAGATATTGCAACAACATTTTATGAGCTTTAGGTACATTCAACAATCCCTTAGACTTTTCAATTTGCATTGGGTTTTTAGGAAGGATTTGAATAATATGAAAACAAACAATAAACCTATCCAAGGACATTGAAGTTTGCATTTATGTATTTTCTATGTCTAAGTTTGTATCAAGAGATTTGCCAGTTCTGCACAAATGTGTGAGTCAAGCTATAAATATGCATGTGAAGATTAGAAGTCGCAAAAGTTTATGATTTAACATATCTTGTCTTTAAAAAGCTCAATAGTTCATGAACCTAAATGGTAGTTGAATGTAGAATGAAATACTTTAAAAAGATTTGAAAAGAAAATATACATTAATAAGATATATTTCTTTCTGCTGCATGTATCCCCATCAAAGTATTATTGGTATTTAAAAGAGGATATAAATCCAATTTGTCTCTAGAAAGGAATTTCATGATACTCTTAAATGGTAACCTGTCTTTGATTATGTGTCAAAATGAGCTCCTAGAGTACGACATATAAAATCAGTCATTTGACATTCCAGCTCTTTAAAATAGTTACTAAGAGTTCACCTTGAAAGTTACTATGTACTTTTAATAGAATTAACTCTGATGTTCTGATTTATCATCTATGTCATATTTTAGGTGTTCTTTTTTGATGTTAAGATTTTGCCCTGGTTATGGAAACCTGACAAATAGAATTCGCTTTGCTTTCTTAATTTTCCAAGAAAGAAATTGAGATGCGGATGGTTGATAGCATTTATGAATAGAAAAGACCTTCTTTCAATTGATATAGCACATTTCAATAACCTTCAATTCAATATATTCCTTTATTGGAATTCAAGCTGTGGTATTATTTAATTTATTATCGTTTATGTAATGGATGTTTTTATCAAGGTCATACTTATACTTCAGAAATCCCTTTTAGTACATTTCTTTGCCCTGGTTCTCCTGTCATCCTTTTTTGTTTATATTTCTTAAAAATCATTTAGGAATTAGAGTGTCGATTTTTGTATGTTAATTTCAACTTGATATTGTCAAAAAAGCATATGATAGAAACCCGTTTATTTGATTTATTTTAGGGCCTGTTTTACTGATTTTTTTTTGGTATTTATTACTGCATTTGCCTGTGTCATATCAATAGTATGTGATTATTTCATATGAGTACTTTTAAGTAAAAGTTGTGTGTTCAAGGTTGTGTGTTAAAACACACAACCTTGAGTTTCTCATCATTTTTCATCATAAATTGATGTCATCATACTCCATTTTACTCTTTGATCATAACCTTAATATGCTGGCAAATGGTGCATCGTATCCCAAGGGATCAGGGATTTATGTTGTCTAGGACATTTTCAGACAAATATTTTGTACCAGGCAATATCAGTGGATTATACTTAGAAACAACTTGCTAGGTGCCAGACAGTGCATTCCTGCATTCTTGTTTATGTGACGTTTGTGTTGAGTTCATGTACTAGCTCTGGTTTCGAAGCCCTATCCTTCATCCACCCACTGTCCAACAATGTCCAGCCACATGGTCTTCTTTGGGCAGAGAGGGCATGTAGGTCACTGCAAGGGAAGATCAGAGAATGGTACAAGTTCTATTCATGTACTTCCAAAAGACAAGCATGACCTGTGATTTAGTTTAGTTTAGAAAATCATGATTCTTATATTCAACGAAGAACATCTACCCACTGAGAAGGACAACAGAAAATGATAGTCATAAAGCAAGTCATTTGCAGCAAGAGCTTGATGATAGAGTAGGCCAGCATAGTGACCAACCTGTTATGATGTGAGCACCTACATAGAGTGGGTGACTGTTTCAAGGAATATGATGGCATGAGGCATAATTTACGAGAGAATGTACCAATACCATAGCAGCCTATGGAAAACACATTTTTCTATATATTTTTTCTTTGGCATTTACATTTGGCATGTTTTGTTGTTTAAAATTAACACATTTGTAGAAGATTGAAGTTGGCAAAGTTTGGGCCAAAAACATTTTACGGCTTTCAAGTTATGAGACATGCTAACATGCTAATGACATTGTTTGATGGACACCAATTTCCATTTTTGTCCATCAAACATAACATTTGCCTGAAAAACACTATTTTGTTTGTAAAAACTGAAATAAACTTGATTTATTATGGAAATTGGTTAAATGATTAAGTTTGTTGATATACATAATCTATATAACTTACAGTCAAGTTCATTTTCAAGAAGGTGGGAAAAAATCATCATCTTAACTGCTAATGTTACATTTTGATGGCAGTACACTGTCCATCACGAAAGTGGCTTTTGCAATGTTCAGGGCTGCTTATTTTGAAAATTCAAGCATTTATAAAGTAAATCTCGATTCTTAAATACATATTTTGAATGTACAATGTCCATGTAAAAGATTATAGGGGACACTGACCAAGTATTTCACTTCATATCTCATTTTTCATGCAAAAATGGGAATAAATGGTACCCTCTATCGTGAGATATGCCATTAAACAATCCTTGCCAACAAAATAAAAATTATTACAAATTGAAAGTGCCTCTTCAATACCTGATAAAGTCCTTACTGAATTTCACTCTGAGTGTATCATTAATGATAAATACTTATAACATTAGATTGAATGTGTCTATATTTATCAAAAAAGTAATGTTTTATGTTGTCCAGACAATATTTCCACAGTGATGCAAGCATAAGATAGAGAAACAAAAAAGTCAATGAATAAAAGATAATTCTATTTTTATTCTTAGTAAAAAGAAAACAACATTTTATGAGCTCTAAGTATATTCAACAGTCTATTAGATTTTCATATTTACATTGGGTTTTATGGAAGGACTTGAATGACATGAAAATAAACAATAAACCTATCTAGGGACATTGTGTATTGCATTCATGTATTTTCTATGGCTAAGTTTGTATCAAGAGATTTGCCAGCATTGCACAAATGTTCAAATCAAGCTATAAATATGCATGTGAAGATTACAAGTTGCAAAGGTCTAGGTTTATAATATAAAAAAAATATTTTCTGTTTAAAAACCTCTATTATTCATGAACTTACATGGTAGCTGAATGTATAATAAAATACTTCTTTAAAAAGATTTGAAAAGAAAAATCAAGAGTTAGTATTTTCAAATGGTGTAACTTAAGATATTGGTTATCAGAAATAATTTTACATTGACTATTTGATAACAACAATAACAAAAATACTGCTGCAATCTTTTTTCCAACAACTATTGCAGAGTGGAATAATCTCCCATAAATATTTTTTAACATTTGAGCCATGAAGTTTTGAAGAAGTCACCGAAAATCTCAGAAAAACAGATTGATAATGTAACAGAATATTCATTTAGAGTAAACATAAAAGTTAACTAAAAATCAAGATGATCAAGGATTTATGTTCAGAAGAGTTTTAAACATATTTCTGAAATGTGGCTTGTGGTTACATGAGTTAGGTGTTAAACACTCTGGAATGAATGATTATGCTATCAAAGCTCCCAAAGTACAGCCTATATTATGTGTTAGAGAACAGTCATATTTTAGTGTTAAAATGTGATTATTAATAACAAGATTGATGGATAACTTCAGTGGCGTGTCCAGGGGGGTGGCTTTGGGGGCTGAAGCCCCCCGCAGAGTTGAAAAAAGCATGTAAAATCAGCCTAATTTTGACAAGTTTTGACACTAAGCCCCCCGCACAAATCACCAAGCCCCCGCAAGAAAAAATCCTGGACACGCCAGTGAACTTATACCTTAGTCAAAACATATTGATATCCTGAATCTCCTAAAATATTCTTTGTGCATTCTTTGCAATATTTTTGTCAAAGTCTGTACAAAATGTCCTATGATTGGATTAAGCCTGTTGATTAAAGATAAAATGAGAATCACAGCTGGTCTTAGCATCATTTGTAATTGACAGAGTAGTCAAAAGCCTTTACCCAAAATCTGGATTTTATTTTGTATGTTCATAACAACAAGTTTATACTTGTCATTAGTAAATGTTAGAAAATATACGCAGGTGAAAAGGTGAATTACGAAGATATAGCTGTGAAAAAGGGGAAGCGGGTTAGGGCAGCGGTACTTCCCTCGCTTTGCACCAATGAAAAATGATTTGATTTTATCATAACCATCAAATAGTGTAAAATGTTTAATTGTAAAAAGGATAATCTTGCACCGTGATTGAGCTTCAACATTTTGCATGACTTATAACAGAATAAAAAATAAAAAAAATCCAGTAAATTGCTGAAATGTGCCATTTGCGAATATTTGAAGAAATGTTAAGTGCGAAGTTTAATAGTGTCCTACTTGCCCTACATTGTTAATGGGCTTGACATGGACTGTTTTCTCAGGCAGTTTTATACCCTATTCATCAAAGTTGATTTTGATTCAGTATTACACTGTTGCTGTAATTTCATCATTGTTTGCAAGTAAAAATGAAAATGGATTTCATAGGCCTACAGATTTTGGTTCCATGCAGATAGTGGCAGCTGAACGTGTCACTATTATTGATTAGATCCGTGCATCAGATTCTTTCAATTTTACTTAAGAATGCATCATATCCCAAAAGCAGAATGTTGTTAACATAGATCCACTTAGAAATAAAGACAGGGATGTGCACTTGGAGCAATATTGTAAAGTTGTAAAGAACTAGACTATGTGAAATGTTGCATAGAAGAGTAAGCTAGGATGTATGTATCATTAGTTGTCTTTATGAACCTAAGATACACATATCAGGTCAGGATGTTAGTAACTAGTAAAGTAAAAGTTGTTATGTGAACCTGAATTATTTGTTTTTGTTGATTTATTAATTATCTAATTGGGGAAGCTTAATTATTGAAATCTTTGATTGCTACATAAAGGGACTTTTTCTGAAGGATTCGTGTTTTGCAATTTTAGGTGATTTCCCATTCTATGTTAATAGGCAATTGATTGCATGAAAATATCAGGTGATCATTGGGAATTCCCCAAATTTTCAGAAATAGAGTTGTTTACTTGAATATAATTACTTGGGAAATTCCCCCACATAGAGAACTGTACAATATGCTATGTCAAATATGTGAATGATGTCGTTGGGGAATTTGGAGAAAATGTTGAAACTGGCCCGGATCTTGATCAGAATTGGTCAGAAGTTGACTTTGCTTGATCGGAGCTAGATGGATTTTTGACAAGTTAAAGTTGAATTGACTTCAACTTTTTGACAACTTCAGGAGAAGTTGATTTTGGTGGACAATTTTGCAGTGGAGTGGAGTTTGCTAATTAAACTTTTGGATTTACCTTTTGCCAGCTGGATTCCGGAACTTGTGAATTCCAAGAATACGCCTGCAAGTTTTTCAAGACTTAATGCGTGGACATTAATGAACTATCTTGGACTATATATAGCGTGGAATATAAACATTTTTGACAAATCCTAGCTAGTCGCGCAGACTTAGCAGAGGTACCTCAAAACTGTAAGTTACGGTAAAATTAAGATATAATATTTGTTAACTGTGCTGAAAGAAAGTACACATTGTATTAAATTTGTTAAAACTTATTCCAAATTTTTCAGTGTATTTATTTTGTTTCACTTAAGAACCCGTAAGGTGAATTTGGCCTTGGTCATTTAACATCTCTGACCGTAACAAATTAAAGTAAATTTGGTGGTGACACTTTTCAGTGCATCCAGAGGTGCCCATCTCCTTTTCATAGCAATTGGGCCAGGTTATATAAATTGCTGTGAGCGGGTCGCTAGTCCACTGCACAACGAACCTGTTACTTCCCCAGCCAAGACCGGTACCCATTTATACACCTGGGTCGAGAGGAGCAAATTCGAGTAAAGTGTCTTGCTCAAGGGCACAAGAAGTTTGGCGCGAGTAGGGCTCGAACACTCGACGACGATCCAACTTCTTGCACCGGAGTCCAGTGCTCTAACCGCTCGGCCACGCTCCCCTCAATGTTAGTAACTAAGTTGTGTTATTCTGTCTTTCAGAAATGTTAAAGTCATAAATTGTCCAATATTTTGTTTGACTAAATTGGATTTTCAACCACATTTCCATGTGTTTTGTTAGGGACAGGCACTAAATCGGGCCAATTGAAATTCCTCTATTCATCCTACATTGTATCTTGAAATGGAAAATCAGAATTGAAAGAAGATTTTTATATTTTTCTACTTTTGAATAAATGAATGATATGTTAACCATTGTTATGTCTCCGTAAATAAAGACCTGTAAAATTGGAATGTAATTAGTGATATTTTTGTTCATAAAAATGAAGTTTTGTTTTTAATTACCATTACAGTAATAATAGAGGTCTTGATTTCCTGAAATTTATTATACATAAACAGTGTCATTAGTAGTAAATAACAGAAAATGATATGATAAGTATTGAATTTTGATAACCTTTTAGAAAGAGAGAAAATTGTTTGCATTTTTAATTCAAATAGTCAGGTATTTTTTTAGGGGCTGTTTTCATTAAAATATTAGAATTGTTCATACTTGTAATTATCAACAATCCATAAAAGCCATAGCTTCAGTCATAATGGAGAATATGCTACGATTTCATGATCAAGTGATGTTATCCCATTTTCATTTCCTCTCCAAGTTCATGAATCTGGGGCAGATTGTTTTCACTGTCAGATATACATTATTATAGGTGATTTGATATCAGATTTAAATGCTCAACTTTTGTAAATTGCATAAAGAAAAATGGATAGCAGATATTGATTTTAAGTATCTTGTACAATTTATAGAAGCATATTTCAACATTTTTGAAAGGAATGAAGTATAAAGCCTTTTTAAATTAATTAAGGAAACTTAGGATGATAATGTTTTGAGACCAGTGTAAGTATAAGACACAAATCAGTAAATTAACCTTGGCACCATACTTATTATATTTCTCTCTGCTACCTAACATTAAGTGTCAGTTGTAATCTACATGCACATGATTCTTTGTTCCATTGGGATGTAGACAATGTGACGTCTTTGTATCAACACAAAAGCTACCGCTCTCTTACTTGATAGAAGATTTAATAGGTTCTTGTTTAGTGTGAGGTATACCTATTGATTTCATACTCCGGGGAGCTATTCACCCCAAACTAGACGTCATAGCATCTAAAATATTATTTAAAAATATTTTTAAAGGGGATTGGTTAAGAAATGTCTTAGCTTAAATTTTAACATTTGCGGAAGTTACAACGGCTCTACGTCCCCTCTGAAGGACGATGATCTCTCATCAAATATTCACCCAACTCTTAAATATTTCATATAAGGTGTGAAGAAGATCAAATATCTGACCCAATACTCTCACCAAGTCAGATAAACTTCTTAGCAAAGAGTCTGAGATTCCATTCTGACAAGGCAGCTCTCACAGGGGATCGAACCCGGGCCCAATGCATGCAAGGCGAGATCGCTAAGCACTACAAGCTACAGCACCCCATTGTCCACATTAATTGATGAAACAACTTTGTTACAAAAAATCAGATACACTGCACAATGCATTTGAACCATTTTAAGGGAAGTGATATAATTAAGTCAGACATAACTAACCACTCTCATGTGATATCCTTTCATTTCACTAACACCTTTCCTTCTAATATAAAGTAAGTCAATTATGGTAATTGTAGTAGGGTTTTGGTTTCGAAATAAAAAGACGCTAGGTAAATTCCCAGTGATAAGCTACTATCATTCTATCAAGAGTATTGTTGCATTGAAATCATTTTAATTTGAGATTTGTGAAATATTGAATCAAGATATGCGCATGTTGTGATTGGTTTGGGAATAAAGGAGATAAGTTTTTTTAAGCTGCAAATGATAATATTTGTAAGTTGTTACAGGATTAAATGTGCAAAATATTATATTAGCCCTCCCTACATTTTTATTGTTCAGATTGGATTATGGAATTTTCTTTTTCATTTCCTTCCTAAATAGTTAACCCACTTAGATAGAAATAGCTTATATTCTGAAAACTTTTGCGACCTGTTTTGAATTTAGTCAATCTTATGTGACTGTACTATATCTAATAATCTAGTTTATACAAATATTGATTGCTCAGTCTTCCAAGGATATTGTGAGAAAACAATAGGTCTTGCATCAGTAAATACTCCTAGTATTGAACAGTCAACATTTGTATTATATGTCTTAATTAAAAGACCAACAGTACTAGTAATCTCTGGCATCTGCCACCCTTCTATGTTGGTTATGCTGCATGTGGTACCAATGCACTCAGGAGCAAGCTATTGGTGTGATTGTAATTATGTTGATTTATAAACAAGTGGATTTGTAGGTTAAGCTATTCCTTGTCATGTGACATAAAATCTATCAACCAATCAGATGCCGTCTTTATTTGAATTAAATAATATTATATATATATGATCTTAAATAAACAACGGTTAGGATATTTGTTGCATCTGCTTCAGCACATCTGCAGGATTTATACAAATTCAAATGTAGTGTGTTTTTAACGTGGACTAGGAAATGTATCAAATCATTCTGCTGTGCCAAAGTAGGTTGGCAGGCAAGCTAGCCAGCAATGATGTAATTCAGTGATGCAAAAAGTATTGCATCTTTGTAAATCTTTCCCTGTCAAGATCCTCAATCAAGATTGTGAAACATAATATAGACAGGTCCGAACTTGCAGTAGTCCTGACTCTTTCCATGACAGTTGGTTGAATGAGAAGGTTTTTTTATGTGTCACTTTTTAATTAAGTATTTGGCAAGTTAATAAAACTAATTCCACGCAGATCTAGGAAATTCCAATTACTTCCTTAATTGTGATTTGTGGTAAAATCACTGCTCTTTATACTTCCGTAGAAATTCCATGTTATATTTCAAGGAGCGCTCAAATCTAGGTTGTGATGAAAAGTACATTGAACCCACCCATATAACATCGCTAGTTCACTGATTTAATTGGGTAATTTACTACCTGTGAAATATCACTAGTGCCATTAATAAGGAGATGCGTGGAATTTGCTCATGCTATTTGCATAGTAATGTGATAATCATTAGTGCTTCAGAGAAGTTCACATTAAAGGAGCACAGTCAATTTTAAATATACCTTCGAAGTATTTTCTCTGTAAATTGTGGCAGACAATTATCAATTTTAGTTGTTATTCATTTGGAAAAAATCCCATTAAATTTCTTATTTGACAATAGCGAACTTAACCTTAAGAAATCAAAAGAAAGAAGAGGACTTTGACTATTTGTACAGTTATTTATTACACTATTAATATATGTTTTGGTTTTTAATGTTTTGAGAGGTCAGATTATTCTGTGATATGTATGTTGCATGAGTACTTTATCCTTTCATGATAACTGAGATTGCTGTTTTACAAAGAAATTACAATTGCTACATTTACATGAGAGAGTTTATATTTTAGGACAGCTCTCACTCTGATTGAAGTCAATGTTTTAAATTTTAAAAGGAAAAGGGTTTATTTGGTTTTACCTTCTCTTTACAGAAATATGGAAATATTGTTAAGATTTGGGTCCTGATTTGGATTGTCATTTAGTCTTTGTTTAAAAAATAGTTTATTTGGAACTTCTTTTGATTATATATGGGCATCATGAATGACTTACTTTACCAAGATGATTTTATTTGGGCATTCTTTTATTCATAAGTGGAATCTTAAAATCAATTTTTTCTGGCTCATAGAAAACTACATATTTTTATCATTTTAAACTGTGGCACTTAATTCTCTGGCAAGCCTTACAAATTAAGTAACTAAATTGTTTACTTTTCAGTACTGGATAAAGCAGGTATTGTCTCCAACACAACATTGACATGCTATTTTCAAGGGAACTTTATTTTGTTTAAATTGTAGTAGATTTATAAAATCCCATAGACATTTGTCATTATGCACATAATCCATTATGCACATGTCTATAATGATATCTTAACTAACATATGTGATGACTCACCACGAAAAGGGGGACTTTGTGACAGAACACTTTTCAAGAAACCGGTGAAAATAGGCAGCAAAAAATAAAGAAAATAATAAGAATTTCCAGCAGATTTTCTGTTGTAAAATGTGATCGCCTTGATCAATTTCAATAAGTAAGGTGTCATTTTAAAGCTTAGAAAATGATGTAATAGATGAAATGATAAAATCAAAATTCATATCATCTGCATGGTCTCCCCTTTTGGGGTGAGCCATCACATATGTGCTTCCATAATCCATGTTCTATCGAGTTAACATGTCCACTTGACTAATTTGTGAAGTCATCAAATTGCAATCATGCAACTCACATAATGGAACTTCAGCTGTTTTGTTAACCGATTCAAAACATCTACTAATTTTCCTCTTACCTTCAAAGAATGGTATGTACTATGAGTAGGAGTGGCCTAACATGACTTAACATAATGACATGAATCCCGTGTGGCTAAATCACTACATCAGTGATACTGTTAATCAGTATTTTTCTTCCCATGATGTTGCATGGTTGCATTGTTGGAAGTACCCCCTCACATATTCAGTGCTAGCATTTCTGGCATATTTTAAGCATTAGCTCATTATATTACGTGCCTGGAAGGTGCTATGTTCCAGGGTACCATTGTATAATTGGTCATAAAATCGCTGTTCATCACGGCAGTCAGTCATGCGATCATGTCATAAGCCGCAGTATAATTTGTATTAGACAAAGCCGTGCACGCTACAATATGTGGATGCTGAATAAATGCTGGCTGTTTTTAAAAGCTTATGTGTTGAGTGCAGTGGAAGCCTGGTTAAACATAACCATAGGGCAGTTACCTTAGATGCGAGGCACTTGTAGTAGACCAAAGGATTTGATTGATTGATATGCATTAAAATGTTCTTCCCATATTTTATTCTCTAACATGTATGAAAACAACTTGGTGTTTTTAAAACCTTCAGTGTTGATTTTTGAAACATTTCTAAATGGACTTTCCATTAAACAGTTATGTAAACGGAAGCGTCTGAGCTTGCATTTAATAGCTGTAGACTGATTTGATGGATGAGTACATGAAATGTTTTGATTGCTTGTGTTGTGTAAAATGCAAAGTGTTTTACAATTTTGTCAATGTTTATTCAAGATGGAAGAAAACATCCCTGGTTTTATGCAAAAAAGCTGAATCAACGATCTTATTGTTTGAACTAAGGAACCACTTACGAGAATGTTTGTTGACAGTTTAAACTCTGATCAAAATACTTGACACTTTAAATACATCGTATTGTATTTGGCTGTCAAATTTAAGCGTGAATTCTGTCGATTTTCAATATGTTTTGTTATATTGTTATTTTCCATAACTGACATAAAACAAATAGTTTTTCTTTCTTCAAAAATGTACAAAATATATTTGATTATGTAAAATTTTAACTTTCGGGTTTTGTTGTTGAATACTGTAGCTTTTACTCAACGTCGAGATTTACAGTTGCAAGATAAAATTTCATTTCAACATCATTATTAGATATTTTATATAAGGGGTTTAGTTGTTGCAAATTGTGTGAATAATTTGAATTCTAAAAATTGAAATCTGAAATTCTTAGAAGAGTTAAATAAAAAAGTGTATATATGAATATACCAGTAATTTATCTCAGCAATTTGACAACCTAATCATTTACTAGGTAAGTTGTATTAATATTAACAAATTTACTGAAGAAAAATAGTATAATTGAATAACTGATAAATAAGAATAGAATAAGATAGCTAAAGTATGGCATTGCCAATGGTTGTTTGTATTAATAAAACTGATGAAATGTTGAATATGATTTTCAATTATTTCCAAAGACGTTCCTGACATCATTTTCAGATAATCTTTCTATCAACCCATCATTTATAACTTTCATTATTAAATTTGAAATTTGTTGAGATCCTGTAAAATATCAGGGTAGCATGTTTACTTGCCAAGGAATAATTATGGAGGTTTTTCACCCCAAATGAGGTAGGAGCTGTGATGTCTCAAAAGTATATCTAGAATAGCTTGGTAAGTGAAGGATTTTATGTTTTATACAAATCTTCCTTGGTTATATATTTTTTTTAATTTGAGGATAACCTGCATGTTCAGTAAATCATGACAAGCTGTAATAAAGGTTTACTTGAAATTAAACTGTCAGTTGACTTACCAAGAAACGACAGTTAGGGGTGGTGGTAGGATGGTGGTTTTGTTTCAACAAGACAAGTCAGACAGATCGCTATGTCAGGTAGTTTCCTTATGTGTGACCTGTCATATCGAAAGGTACCTTAAGGATCCCAAAATCAAAACTGATTTTGGTCTCATCTGATAGCTGGAATTTTAAGCTTTAAAATGACACCTTGCCTTTGGTTATGGGATGTTCAGTTGCAAAGTTACATCCAAATTAGTGAAGGGTACCAGGCTGATTCGGAAAAACTATAGTTCTGAGAAAATTGTGTTTAAAGTTTTTGTACAGAGCTAAACATGAATGGAGAGGGGATTTTTATCTTATTTTTTTCCAACACATTTTTCTTTTGTTTTGGATGTTGGAACTTGAATAATATGATAGAATACACTGCAAAGGTTACGTTTCTGATGAAATTAGGAATTTGACCATGAATTTGAGTTTTGACTATGCATAGCTTTAATGGCCCATATCTTGTAATATACTACGCCTACAGATAAGGACACACATCACTAAATAAAGGCTTTTGGCTCGTACAGAGCAATGCGAAAGCAAGTTTTTGGTTGCCCTCTCTAAATAAAAAGCTTCAAAAAAGGTGGGAACTAAGTTTTTTTGATCAAATTTCTTTTGAATCATGTTCTGTGTGTCAAATGTATTCAGGCCTGTTAAAGATTACTATAATTTTGCTGTTTTTGTAAAATTTGAGGGCTGATTTTCAGTGTCTAGAGAAATTCTGTAGCGATTTAGAGAAAATGAAATTTTGAGCATATCCTATGTTCGAGGCGACCTAGCAAAAAATTATCAAGGTTACCCTATATATTTTTTCACTTTGTGGGGTCTTCTAGATTATAATCTCAAAATAAATCCAAGAGTTGATGCAACCAGTCGCTTTATAGCCAAGATATCCGCCATGATCTGGAGGCTGATAGGCGATTTAATGGTGGTGTGTGCTCTTAAGGTACCTTTCGATATGACGGGTCACATGTATAGTTGACTTTGGGGAAATTTTTATACCAAATGTTCAGGGGTGTCCATTAAATTCATGGCAATAGGTTTATAATGACTCCCTTTAGTTCCTAGGAAGTCTGAAGCACACATATTTCCTGTTATTATTATTATTAATAGATTAAACCTTATTTTTCTGAATAAGAGTTTGTGTAATAAAATAATAACAAACAGCCCCTTCATGTTTCCCTAGATTTGCTTTGATGAGTATTTAAAACCAAATTGTATTCTCTTCAGTGTAAATAATTTATTAATATGACAGCAAATAGAAACCTGTTTTATGTTCATGACCTTGATGTTAATAATAATAATAATTATCCCACTTATATAGCGCTTTTTCTGATTGAACATCAGGTCAAAGCGCTTATGACAATTATTACATTACCAATAGAATACGGTCAGCTGCCATTTACAATGTCCTTGTTATCAGACGGCGCTACTCGACTATATTCCTAGTAATTACCCATATAACGCTCAGGTCGACGAAGCAATGGTGCCTAATTGCCTTGCCCAAGGGCATAACTCGTTGGTGCTAACGGGGCTCGAACTCACGACCTACTGATTATGAGTCCTGCTCTGTTCCGCTAGACCACATGAGCTCCTACTGTTATTAAGGCGCTTGGTCCAAAGACTTCACCAATATTTTGCTGACGTCCTGAGTAAAGCCACCAATTTAAGATCACCTAAATTCAAGCCAGGCATCCGCAAAAATGACTTGCCACTGCAGAATACACATTGCTGTGACATCCCCAATAAAATAAATTCCCGCGAAACATACAGAATCGATTATTGAAGAAACTTAAGTAGCGCCTTTGTTATCAAGGTAATATAAATATCGATGATCTTTGCTACTTATAAATTGATTGACATAGACACGATAAAGTAAAGAAGTCTAATCATTTTATTTTCAATCATAAATTTGACTTCACACAATTTTAATGGTGTAACCCAATGATTGTTACTGACAATTATTTTATTTAGTAATGAATAAAACCACCATTCCCGGGTCATCAATATTAATTTTAGGAACTTATATCATAAAACAACTTTTGCCTTCTTATTTCCCGGGAAATATTTATAAGATTTGATTTTGCGTAAATGTCGGTACATCTTTTTTTTTTTTTTTTTTTATAAAAAAATAGCTTTTTAAACTCAGTTACCTATATATAAAAAGGATCTTTAATTGTTTAAAAACGGCGCGAGTCGGTTAAATGTAAAGATGGTTCTTTTTTTAAAGAATGAAGAAACCGTTATGAAATATTCTGAAGCAAGGAATGACACAAGGAATTGCTTGTTTAAACACTGTCACATACTATGATATGATCGACAACGGAACATTACGAACCTGTCGGAAGAGATACACAGAAGTTGCGAGTTTCAGCAAGTACTTTCTTTGGAAACTGCAGATTTTTGCGATCTTTTCAAATTGTTGAAATACTATGTTGATGCTTGAACAATATTATCAACTTTCCTGCATAAATATAACACAGTACTTATATAATAGTCCCATTTCAGACCCTTACTATAAAGTCAATCGATTTCAGTCTCGCTATATTAAATCGCTTTGATTAATTCCGTGGTCAAATATCGATAAGGAACACTTGAGTATTCGATTTTTAAGTGCTTGTTGTTACGAATCAATTGCGGCATCCTCGCTAGGATCACCAGTTTTGCTATATTTCCCCTAGTCATATCCATTACAAAAATCCGCAAAATCACTTTGTCAAAACCCATGTAGACTGGGGATTTTAATTGGTGATGTCAGCAATATATTGGTGAAGTCTTTGGACCAAGCGCCTAAGATATCTGTGCACCTTCACATTGTCAGTTCTAAATGACATGCCCCAGTATCCATTAAGAAGGAAGATCAAAGCGGTTTTTAGAAGCACCAGTGGTATTAGGCAGGTAATGCACACCATTAAATTCATTAGAAAAGTATTTGCATGACTGGCAAATAAACATTGACTTGATAATCAAAATGAATAATGCTTATTTACTTTTAAGTGATTTCCATTTAAGATGCTTAGATACGATTGAGTGGTGGTATTGAAATGATGGATTATTAGAAAATATGGTACTGTTTCCTAATGATTGTATTTTTAATTCATGGTCACTTTTCATTTTTCACTTCAGTGCATTTATAGTTTAAGTTGCTTCGATGCAAAGTAGTAAAACAAAGTTTTTTCTGAACTATATTTGTCTGTAGGATAACAAATGAATTGCATTGACTTGGTTTCTTTACCCTGCCAAAGGCTTTGGCAGGGTATTGTTTTTCACATGTTTCTTTCTTACACAGTCGCAGTTTGCGACTGTGTCTTTCTTCTGTACGATTTCTTCTTCTTTCTTCTTCTGTCAACACTTCAACAGCTTATATCTCTGGAACACAATGGCCGATTTGGACCA
>JXSR01S047358.1:0-13589 GCA_000969725.1 Ophiothrix spiculata
CTGTCTGTCTGACTCTCTAGGAATAGCACAAGATATGTTTATTGTTCTGTTCTTCGAAAAGGGTGTCTGGCATGGTTATTTACAAATTACTGCAATTAGATATTCCCAAACGATCGACCTTGTTAAGTATTAAGCATACTATAACACATATCTCGATGTCTAAGATTTAACCATTGTAACTTGTTTTGTAAATGTATTTGAGGAATTGATGCAAATATGTTCTTTATAAACATTTTAGCATTTTGCAAAAGCGTATCAAGATCACATGGCGTCTTCATTGTCTTATGTATTACAGGTACATTAGAATTTTTACCCTATTAATACCCCTTAACAGTTTACTTAAATTGGTACTAATTGAAAACAGATTATATCCAAAAACACAATAGAATATACACACATCTTCTATTAAGCAAATCATGTAGAACATAAACGTTTAAATATCAATTAATATCTGATGGTATTGGTCTGGCAATTATCAAGGTCTGGTGATTTTATAGGAAATATTTTATAATTAGTTATATTTCATAGACTATGAATATGCTGGACAAAGCAAATAGATTCAAGCTTTTAAGATTAATGTCTCACAGTAGAACTATATATTTGACCAACAGATTTGCTACTTCCAAATTTACCATTTAATTTGAACAGGCTAACCAAATTGAAAAAAAAGTTCAATGACTTTTACTGTAATGTTATGAGTGAATTTTGTAATCTTTTTAGTATTGGTGTCTATATAAGGGCCAGAAGTACCTAATGACACGAAGAATGGTTTAATATCATGACATGCAATCAAGATCAAAGCATCCAAACATAGCACTCAAAGAAAGGCAAAATGCTTCAAATTTAGCTTGATTCTTTTTGAACTTACATGAATAAAAATGTGATGGTCAATTTGGAAACACACAATTTGGAAAATAAATGGTCATGCATCTTTACACTTTAAGGACGTATTCAAAAGAAATGAAAATCTCCCAGATTTAAACTTGTTTGACGCAAGTATCTGGCTTTTAAAAATCTCCCAGATTTAAACTTGTTTAACGAAAGTTTTTTGATATATGTTGATTTTATTTGGTCTTTATGTGCGTCCTCTTTAACACAATGTTGTAATACATCATTTGAAACTATCGTTTGTTGTGATAGCCATACCTTTTCTTAAGTTAATTAATGTCAGCGTGTTTAGTTTACCTCACGGGTCATCTTTTTAGTTTCAAACATATGTGTAGGTGTGTTACTGATCCTAAATACAACACATAGTCTTTGTCACAGTTTACCGTTTGTATCATTCTTGAATTGAGTTCCAGATATCTAGAAGCTTATTATTACATGAAAGTGTCTAAGTGAAAAACCCATGTTTTCTTGAATATTTTGTGAGGCCCAATTCATCTCGAAAGGAAACATATTGTTTCATTTTTTTTCACTATGACTTTAATGTAATTACAAAGTTGCATTATACATGATTACTAAAATTATCAGACCGAGTAATTTGAAACAAATATTTTGATACATCGCCAATAAAATCTGGGATAATGGGTAAAACATTTGACAACATGATAAGACGGAGTATAATCAGGCGTTCTACCAGAAGGAATGCTTGTCACATTTTAGTCTGTGGTATTAAACAAGTCAGTCACTCATACGTAGGCTATCTATTAACATTGTCCCATTTAACTTGTCGAAAGGTGATAATTACTGGTCAAAGAACCTGCAATTTTATTTCTGCAGTTTAAAATTGTTCAAATTTTATATTTAATAATAAATTATGAGTATTTATCAAGAGCTCAGTGAAACTCTTTAACCTTTGTCTTCCTGAGCCATTTTTAACACGTCTTCCTGAGGGGGTGGGATGGTGGTTCCCACCCCTCCTGATTTTGCAATTTACACGCGCAAAGTTATATTGTTTGGTGATAAAGTATAGGGTAAGGTCTCCTCTTTCAATTGATACCAAAATCATAAAAATCGGTCAAGGCGTTACGTAATTATGACGTCACAAAATATTTTCTGGCCGAAAATTAAGATTTTTGGCAAAATTGCCATTTTTTCAAAAAAACGGTAATAAAGTTCTAAATGTCAAAATTTTATCATTGTTTTGTCTAATAAATAAAAAAAACGACAGTTCTAACATGTTCTGTAAGTTCCAAGTCCATACGATGCAGATATGTATTCAAAATAGCATTTTATTTTTTGGAGGTGGCAACTAACCACACCCTACCTTCGGTCTTTGACGGCCTACCATAACCCTACCTTAAGTGGTACTCCTGATTTTTTCGACAAAATGACCGCAAACGATTTAAAACAATTACATAAATGCCCAGCATTGCTTTGTTTGCGTTCTGGTACAATCGGCGATGATCAGTTAGAGGGGGGGGGGGGGGGTACCACCCCGACGAGAGTGCAGATAATTTAACAATGACATTTATCATTGATAATGTCAATATGTTCAGGACATGTTTTCATGTGAACATATTTTTTTTAATTATTGTAAAATAACAATTCTTGAAAACTTGTGATAAATCTATAATGTCTTATACGAGCTAATACTCCATTTCTTAAGTGAGGTGTATGGAATCTATTCAGTATTTTTGATTCTGTTTCATCTCTGCCTGTTTAAAAATACAAAACAGTCAATTGGTTTGGGCCGGTTCAAATTCCCTTTAAACAACCTCATGAATGAACCTCTATTAACATTTTATTTCATTAACCAAAAACTTTGAATGAAATGGAACACTAAATTCCTGATGCTCTAAAATCTACTGATAGACCCATATCTAAAATCCAAATAGTTTATCTCTAAAAACAATTACCAGAAAAACTGGAAGGCAAAATTAAAGAAATGGCGAAATTGATATCCAAAGATTGACTTAAATAGAACCTTTGGCGCCAAAAGTGCTTAATTTACACAACGTTTTAATAATTTAGCCAAATACAATCAAACTTGTTAATTGTAACCAGTGAAAGCTAACAAAATGCTGTGTTTGTGATGCAAAATTCTGTTAACATCTACATTCCGATTCAGGCCTGCCGTCATTCAATCAATACCCACTACATGATGAGCTTTGGTAAAAATAGCAGCTGTTTGGCCTCATATTTTTTTTCAAATCGAAAATTAGATCACTCGAGTCGTTAAGTTAAACATTGTCATATCCAATGCATGGTCTTGACGAATTGGGGCACTGCTTTATAGGTCATGCGTCACGTACAGTGTTCTCTTGGCCAATATTTTATTTCAAATAGAAACAATCAGACGTTACCGCACTTCTTGCAAATTTGTATGAAACGCTCTACGTTTATTTCAACAGAATATTCGTGTACAATATGGATTCTCAATATTGAAAAGGCAAAAATATAACTTTAAACTGACTGCAAATACATAATGCCAGTATTTTTTTTAATCGATATCAAACGGATTCATGTTAAAGTGGGCATGTAAACTTAAATATTATTACTGATCTCTACATATGCTCATACCAGTGTAAAAGAGTATTGTAGCTTTAAGTCATTTTAAATTGTTCCCAGTGTTTGCTGATTTTAAAAAATGTTAGTGTTTGCTTATCCACTTTTAATAATAATTGTTTTACATGAAATTTCTTTTTTATATATTTGATTATTGTATCATCAGATTTCAAAAAAATATGAAACTAAGAAAATACCAATTTGAACAAATATTAATAGTTCCTCCTTCAAGGCGTTTAGCATTAAACTTATGTCTAAATGTTATTAGAGTCACGAGTATCTATTACATAGCTTGAAATGGCAGAAAGAGACTCTTGCTGAACTTTATACCCTGCTGTGTAATTAGGGACATTTTTTATCTGCTGTCTGCCTTGGAATAGTACAAATGTCGTTTCTTGATGGTTTCATGGTATGATTGCTTACAAATTACTGTAATTAGATTTTACCCAAATAATTCTGTGGCTGAGGTCGTTTAAAATTAACTTCAGCATATTAATATACAAGTATATAACTTGAAATATACGAATAGAAACTGTTTGATATTTTGTAATTTCAACTGTTTAATTGAAAATAACGACTTCCTTTGATAATATCTTTACAGTTATTTCATAATCATCAAATAATTGCGTTGCTAACCTTGTTAAAGCATTACTATACGATTTTAATCAGAAATTGTTTTGAGTAGAGTAGGAATAGTCTAAATTGAAGGACTGTTACTATGTAAAAGCACTTTCAAGTGTATTTTGTCAAAAACTTGTTTTGGCATAAAAAATGGATAAAAAGCACTATATATACTTAATAGCCCGTTTGGAGGGTATTAGCAGTGACCGTTTTAGTTGCCACCAAAAAGAAAACAAATATACATTACGTAGTCAGCGCGAGTCAAAGGTCTACATATAATGGTTCGTTCGGCAGTGAAGGGTCATTCATGAATACTTGAATGGCCTAGAAAGCGAACCGTTTTTATAATGTTTATAAAAAAGATGTTTAATTAAGGCATTGCTCTAATATTCTATATAATGCTCATTAAATATTTTTCATTTGTCAAAATTTAACCCCATTTTAAGGAGAGTGGTAAAGTGAATGGTACAGTGGTAGAACCACCTTGTTGTCGTTGGTGGTTACTGATTGCATAATATTTCAAGTTTCCTCTATCAATGTAATATGTGTACAAATTTTGGTTTTAAAGTTATTAACATTTTAAAATGTGCTGTATATTTTTGGACATATATATATTTTGGTATATATTATATATAAGGCGTTTGTGTTCAACTACTCGCATTATAGCTTTCCCTTCCAGCCCGGAGGGGGGGGGGGCACTCACGTATAGTGTTGCAGGCATGTAGCGACCACAGTTTTCAATCCCCCCTAAAGGGTGATTGTTTCTGAAGCCAAAATATACCCTTTTTCACCCATTCACACCCTAAATCGGGAATTTACCCTTACCGTTTTAACACTATGGTTTAAAAATTCACCCTGTTGTTGGTCATACTATATCTGCAGCATTATACTTTTAGTGCTGCTCCCCGGGCTTTCCAGTTATCATTTAACTTATATCAAAATGTTAAACATGTTAAGTTCAACTGGGTATTAGCTAAAACGTATTACGTTGTTTGAAATGTCAGAAGAAACCCGATGTACCCGATGTACTGTATACCCTGCTGTGTAATTAGGTACTTTCTTGGCTGCCCTTCTGTCCTGAAATACTACAAGAGTTGGTTGGTTCTAAGTTTATTGGCGTGGTTGCTTACAAATAAGTGTAACTAGATATACTTTCAACAATTACATGACTGGCTTTGTTGCTTTGTTAAGTATGTATTCTAAGAATTTAGAACATAGAACTTTAAGTATAGAATTCAACTAATCTGTTTCATATACTGCAATCTAATTAATGACGATCATTGCAAATTTATTCCTTTTGCGCAGTTGTTTAATAACTATAATTTGTATTTATTCATTACATTGTTTTAAAAATGCATTTGTTAACGTTCTGTGTAACTAGGCACTCTGCATGTCAGTCTTGAAATAGTACAAGTTGACTTGTTAGCTTCTTGTTGTTGATGTTTACAGAGATTAGTGCTCTTATTTATCTAACAATCACTTTGCTATCATTGTTAAGCATCAGAGTCTGAAATTGACTACTACATTATATTTGTTAAATACATAGATCCCCATGAAACACACAACGAACAACATGTTAGAATAAATTTCATAAAAGATATCACAAGAAGGGTGATATAATGAAATGGTGCAGCAATCAACATCAAGACAACAAAGCATAGCACCTTTTGAAATAAACTCTAAAATAAAATGTCCATTGTACTCGTGTACAGATGCTTAAAACAAAAGGATTTAAAATGCATAGTTTGGAAATATAATGTCGGCAGTTACTTCTCTTCGGTCTCAAGGACACATGCAAAAGAAAAGTTCAATTTGCATCATTAGGCAAGTGTCAGATTCTGAAATTATTGTGTATGTCTTTTTGTGTTTTATGTGTTTAATGATTTAAACATTTTTGGTTATGAACCCAATTTGGTGATAACAAGAAAACTTTTTTTGGTGACGCCAATTGTTTTATTATGTTATTACAATAAGTATCCTATTATTTCCTGGTGTGAATATACCTACGTTTTAATTACTGAAACATCCTTGATGTTGAACCCAATTTATGGCAACATTGTTGTTACAATAAGTATCCAATAGTACCTACTGAGAATATACCTCCAACGCTCACCCTTTTGTTGCATTTATTCTTTCTATTACACACAGTTCGTGCTGTTTCTTATTTATCTTGGTGCTATAGACGAGAAAGAACGTGATCTTATTGGAGTTCAGATATCCTCTTTAACGTTGACAAAACTGATATGGATCATATATTCCAAATCATTTTAAAAGGTGATATATCATGTTCCCTTTACCACTACATTTTCTTAGAATTTAGTATGAATAGTCTTTTACAACAAAATTTAATCATTGCAATCAAAAGACATTGTGCTATTGATAAATAATAATGACAGTAATAGTGTCAGAAATTAAATCGGTATAACAAATAAATCAACATGTCATTTATGTAGGAGACATTTGCCATGAATTATGATCATGACTCTGACATTAAGTGGCTTCTAATGATCCAATTAAGAATTGATGTATTTTTGATAAGTCATGCATCTCTTGGGTGACATACATTTGAAGTCCTAACTTGCCCATAGATATCAAGCTTTGATAGACCTGGAACGTTTCTACACAACATGCTCAACACCGAGCTAACGTTGAACGTTGTAATATTATGATGTATAAGAAATGAATAGGGAATAATTGATATGATGCATGTAAAAGTGGAGTCAAGTTTGTAAAATAGATCCCCATGAAATGCACAACGAACAACATGTTAGAATGATTGCATAAAGGGTATCACAAGAAGAATGGTAATGCAGTGATACATCAATCAACTTCAAGGCAACAAAACATAGCACCCTGGAATAAAAACTCTTCGTTCAATTATAATAGTACTCGTGTGCAGATGCTTAATTTTCAAGGAAAAAATGCATTGTTTGGAAACATAATATAAGCAGTTACTTCCCTTCCGTCTCAAGGATATATGCAAAAGAAATAAAAACCTTAAAGTTAAATTTGCATCATTACGGTACAGGTAATATTGTGTATGACTATTTGTGTTTTTTGTGTTTAATGATTCAAACATTCTTGTTTATGGGTCCAATTTTGGTAATAATTTCAATACATTTTTGGTAGCCCCAATTGTTTTATTATGTTATAAGCATCCTATTTTTACCTGGTGTGAAGATCTACGTCCAACACTGACCTTTCTATAGCATTTATTCTGTTTGTCACACACGGTTCGTGCTGTTTCTCATTTATCTTAATGATATTGACCAGGAAGAACGTGATCTTATTGGAGTTAGGATATCCCCTTTTACGTTTACAAAAGCTGATATATGAATCATTTTAAAAGGTGATATACTATATTTCCTTTACCACTTACTTTTCGTAGAATTCAGAATCATTGCAATTAAAAGATATGGTGCCATTGATAAATAATAATGAAAGAAAAAGTTCGTTATATAAGTTCTTATTGCAAAGCACTTTGAATGAACGTCGGATACACTGAATATATCAGTAAAACAAATAAATCAACATATCATTTATGTAGGAGACATTTGCTGTAAATTAGGATCATGACTCTGACATTAAGTGGCTCCTAATGATCCCATTAAAAATTGATGTCTTTTTGATAAGTCAGGCATATCATGAGTGACATTTTGAGTCTTAATTTTCCTTTGGATATCAAATATAGATATAGATCTAAACCATTATTTTCTACTCATCATGCTTTAACACCCAGCTGACAGTGAATTTTGTAGTTTTATGATGTAAATAAATAAACAGGAAATAAATGATAAGAGCCCAACCTATTTTAATAAGCAGTCTTCAAATTGCAAGATATGAACTCAATACTATTACAATTTGCTACAATTTTAGTTCATTTGTTTGTTTGTTTGATCTTTCAGATAAAGGTATGTCAGGATTCAAATAAGGCCCTTTGCACTTAATGTTTAGTTTCCTGTTTCCGCCCACCCCATATCCCAAAATTTCCAAGTAATTCATTATTTTATATGGTTTCCTTATTTGTTAATCTTGATGGTAATTAAATTCTGGTGACTTGTCTTTGTTTTGTTTTTTTGGTGAGAATAATTTTATTTGATTTTCTTTTATTTATTCATTACATTGTTTTAAAAATGCATTTGTGTCCAATTATTTTACACACATTTTGTGCAATAGGGGAGGGGAGGGGTGGGGGGTGGGATTTGCAGTCATTTATTTTGTTATTGTGCAATATGAGCATTATGTGCATGTGGCTTGTTGCATAGCAGTGAGAGGGTAATAATTTGTGCAATAGTATTTTGGGAGAGTTTAACAGTGTAAGTTGCTTGTAAGCTGTTAGTGCGGTTATACATTTGCCTTGGAGTCAAGGTGATTGTATGGGTGTGGATTAGTGGATGAGTGCGTGTGTGTACAGAGTACTGTGTAGGGATGTTGGGGTGGGATGGGAACATTTCATAGCTTTGGGGCAATATTTTTGTTATTCTTGATGTATTTAAATATTTTATTGGCTGTAATTGCTATGTATATTATTATTCTATTTCTTTAAATGTAATTATCATAATTTTAATGTTTTTCTTGTAAAAAATGCACAATTTGGTCTGTGGACCACGATGTTATTTTTTAATAAAATTGAATTGAATTGAATTGAATAAAAGACAAAAGTCAAAGTAAATGGTTCAAAATAACAGGCATCTCCCAAGTGTTGATATAAAACAGCTTCCATGGGTTGGGTGCATGGCACATGAGTAATAATGAAAATATTAGCATTGCCTACTCAAAATATCCGATGCTGGTTTTGCTCATGGCATATAATTTTGTACATGATCGCCGTAATTTAAAGTTGAAAATGAGAAAAAAAAATGCAGTGCATGTTTCTGTGTTTTAAAATGCATAGACAAACACAAAATATATTGGTATGTGATTCACTGTACTGTATTAATTGCATGTCAATTGAATTATCTCACACATTTTGATCCTAGAAAATAATAAATAATGAATAATGAAAAGTTACCGCCTCTCTATTTTAAAAGCTGCAACAGGAAACTAAACCTTAAGTGCGAAGGGCCTAGCCAACAATAGAATTTGTGTATTTTCTAGTTTATTGTACTCAATTCCGCTAGATTGAATCATTGGTTGGCAGAAGTAATTGGTTGAAAAATAAGTATTAGCATTGATTTGTATTTCCTATGTACATGAGTTTAAGAGATTAAAGAGCAGTACATTATGGGTTTGTAAGTGGATATATGTTGCTTGAGGATTAGCTCAAAAGCTCAAGGGTATTACAGCACACAATGAACCTTAATAACTTAAAGAACACAATATCCAGGTACGTCCTCTCTAACACCATGATGTAATTATCATTTAAAACTATCGTTTGTTGTGATAGCCATACCTTCCATCATGTTGATTAATAACACCGTGTTTGGTTTCTCTCACGGGTCATCTTTTTAGATGCAAACATATGTGTTGGTGTGTTAATGATTCTAAATACTACACGTAGTCTTTGGCGCATTTTACTATAGCGCGCTAATTCAGTATCAGATATCCAGAAGCTTATTACATGAGAGGTCTAATTTGATATGCCACTTTTGTGTTTCAAACCTCCAAGCATGCTATCTATTAAGAGTCCTAATTAGTCTCGAAGAAAACATAATTATTGTTTTATTTGTTTTCATTATGACTCTAATGCAATTACCAAAATACATCACTGAAATTATTGAACCGAGTTATTGAGGACAAAATTTATTCTTAAAAACTCGGTCTAATAGTTTTAGCAGATTTAAATTGGAATTACGTTTTATGTTTGCTTCAAAACGCCAGACAAATTTCGTTTCAAGAAAATGATCGAAAATATGCAATAAATGTGTATATTCTGAGGACAATTATTACTCAGATTCACATTTAACTCTATGATAACCTTGACAGACCATACCTTGTTTTCTAGCTGCTTCTGGAAACCTAATGACTTTCAATGAAGAGATCTAGGTCAGTCCCTTTAACCCTAAAACTGGATTTATATATAGTAGCAAATGTCTGTATGAAGTCATGAGGCAACTCACACAAAACTATCAACATTTCATTAACTTCTTGACTTCAACTACATTCCACGTTTTACTTACTCGGTACACCCTAAAGCACAAGTTATTCATACATTCAACGGTGCATGATAAGACACCAATATAAGTATAAAATGTCACCGTTAAATCTCATGTTTGGGGGCAAGACCAATAATTTCCGGAATCCAATTCTGTGTCACCTGCTTCAGGGAACTGAAATGGTTTGTTGTGGGATTACAAATATGGAACAGAAGGACCGTCATCTTACTAGTACCATAGGCATATGACATGCAGGAAATTTGCAATTTTCTGTAACAATATGAGGAGTAAAAGGATATGTTGCGACCTGCCAATAACGTCTGCTCCTTGCATATTTTCTGTTGTCATATATATGTGTTTCGAAATAATTTCAGTATACGTTTTGCCAAATCAGGAATTTTTATTTGATTTTTAACAAAAACTACTTTCAAGTTTCCTCAAAACAGTTTCAAATAAAAATGATGGAATTACAATATAATGTTATCATACACAGAGATTGATATTCATGATTGCAGAAGCCCACTGTGGGTAGTCAAGGGACATTCAGTGTAGGATTTCTGTTTAAAAAGGAGGTCATTCAGTGTTTTGATCAAAAATGCATGTCTTAGAGTGTAAAATTGAATGATTTGTTAGATAAACCTCCCTGTTAAATGCCAGGGAATAATCTATTTTTACCCGTTTATGTCATAGATAAGAAATAGGGGTCATTAAGTCCGATATCTGGAAACAAATAAGACATTTGATGTTGAGGATATGAAATAAGGAGGTCACTGGATGTGGTGTGATTTTCTCGACAAAAGTCACTGGCAGTCGCTATCCACGGACACAACACCCCAAGGGGTCATTAGCACATATATACAATCTATTGTTATAAATGTCTTAACCAGGTCGTTGATATTCAGACAAATCACAAAAACTACCAATATTTCATTGACTCCAACTACGTGTCGTGTTTTAGTAAGTCGGTATACCTTATGAAAGTATTAGTTATTCGTACCTCCAAGAGTGCATAAAAGGACACAAATATAGATACAAAATATTACCATTTATGGCTGTCTATCCCAAACGACCCGTAAATGCAGTAAACTTCATTTTCTGCTACAAGTGAAAATACATGTCAAGGTCGTAATTTGCCGAAATTGATTTTTGACAGACTCGCAATCCTATTTAACCACCAGTAAAGTTTCATTTCAAGAAAATGATCGGAAATATGAAATATATATGTATATTTTGAGGACAATTAATAGAAAATGTAGGGGTGATATACAGTCTGGTGATATATATAGCTCACTGATCGTTGACAACCTCTGACGGTCCATCACCTGACTTCTGAAAATCGAGTGAAATACATTGAGGTACAATTTTATTCCTTAAAATATGATTTTGACAATTTGAACACCGTAAGATACAATGTGTTTATTAATAAAATTATGTTGTAACAGTCAATCAATTTTGGACAACTTACATATGTAAGTGATTAATCGTGCTAAAAGAATATTTCTGTCTCAAAAAGATGAATACTTCGCAATCTTGATTTATTGTTTATTTTCAAATATTTCATTATAAATTCTAGATAAAATTCATAACACTATCTTTATATAAAACTCTTTTTCCAACTAATATATGCTAGCAACTACCACAGACCGTCCAAAGGGTTTTGCATCATACAACATATATACCTGTTATACCACATAAACCACAATGCTAGTATTCGATGAAACCACACAATAACACCAATGATGACACAATATGCAATGCATCATTCAGTCATTAGCTTGTTTTCATGTGTAATTTGAAATTGCCACCGATTTATTTTGAAAATACATATTGATTAGTTCAGAAAGACCAAGCGTATCTGCAGTAAGTAATACAATTAATAATAGCATGCTTAGAAAAAAGAAGAAAATGAGGCTAACACGTGATTAAGGAGGTGAACATGTCAGTGCAAGAAATGGCAATTCGAGGGTAAAAATTATTTTTTGTTATTTTAATACTTTGCATTCCTTACAGAAGATATACTTTTCAAAATTATAAAACACTATAAAAACATTAAGCTATTAATAATATAAACAATACATAATTGCTGATGTTTGTTTGTTGATTTTGATCCACTTTGCTCAATTGCTTTATGGTTTTTGATATGTTGGTAAACTACAATTTTATTATTGGTATTGCAGAAGGGCCGAACGTATTCTATTTGAAGAAGGAAGCTAATACTGATCTATTGAATAACAAGGCACGTTTACCGATTATGTACGCCAAATACGTCGGTGATGACACATGCAAGGATCAGCCGTCTGACTGCGTCATGTCAGGCTAGGGACTGTCACATCAAAAATGATCAGAAATATCTATATTCAAAATATGTGGGTCATATTTCCAGACGTTTATTTTTTATTTCTATAATATAAAAGGCACTATATGTACTAAATATGCTCTTTGATTCGCGTTATCTGCACCAAAAGAGGTAGTTTGGTTAAAAGATAAGTATGTGACCTGTCGTGTAAGTAAAGGTACAGGTAAAGGTAAAAGGAACGGCCTGTATTTCTTAGGTCAGAGTGCCCAACTCTCTTTCGAGCGTTTGGGCCAGACTCCACAATTTGTTACATTTGCATTAAGCGCTTAGCCACACCTTCTTCCCTACGAGGCATTGAAGAAAGCCGGTGTCATGAATGCTACAGTCCTATCCATTTATTGTCCGGGTACCTATATATTTGTATAGTATGTACTTTGTACGTGTATCGATCACACATCAGGTCACGCTTTACTCCGTTGAAGTCAATGGAGGGGGGGGGGGGCAATAAAATTGGTAGGACTGTACCATTCATTTCACCGGTACCAATTTGGGTGGAGAGGAGCACATTAGGTAAGTATCTTGCTCAAGGACACTACATACGCCACCCAACGGACTCGAACCACGACTCTCAATCCTCGGTGATTAAGAGTCGAGGACTTACTCAGTAGGCCACGCATGTCCCATAGGTCGTGTGCAACTATTTATATTTCCTGAACTAGGTAGCTTTGGGTGTTTTAACAACTGGTAAAGAGATAATTACAATTTTGCCAAGCTAATGAAATAATTGCATATCAAAACATTTGACGAAATTGAGATTTTTAACTATATAAATCAACTTTTCAGATTCAAGGACATCTGTTGTAAGTACATGTGAAATAGAAATATATATGACCTTGAACATGTTCAACAAAGTCTAAATGAAAACTGCCAACTCAAGTCTGCGAATTCCTTACAATAGCATTGCTTATCCCACTGTTCATATAGTCCTGCCTATCTCCCAGTACAGACTGTCCACGAATGATTTATACACGGTTTCCATAAATCAGAAAAAATATTAAATCATAATTTTTCATAAAACCAACAACTGTTCTACAATAGTGGATAAGTCTTCTACATTTTCCATAAGT
>JXSR01S047358.1:33908-51385 GCA_000969725.1 Ophiothrix spiculata
AATTAAATAATTTGTTAAGTACAATAATATGAACACGTTCACTTGTTATGTAAGATGTGTGACATCATTTGTTGTGCCTTTATAATCTCTATTTCAGCACTTTTTATTGCTTGTCTGGTATGTTATACTACATAGGCTTGCGGGCTGGTAAAATTAGACACAACAACTAATGAACAACATAAACTCTGGGATATATTTTCAACGGTCTTTTCAAGTTCTAACAAGCTAAACACTTTAATATTGAAATGGCTCTTTTATGTATCCAATGAAAAGATTTGTCATTTTCTAACATGTTACATGTCAAATGGAAAATAATTGATACTTGTCTCGGGATGGTTATTTTTCATCGCCATTGGTAGGATTTGCAATTTTCTAAACAAATGCAATGTCCTAAAAGCGGTTTATGTTACTGAACTGGCTAATTGGTAAAGATGTCTTATCATTAGTACGTTAAAATCGTTGAAGTCGAGTTTAGGCTTGCTTAACACGTAAGAATAATGGTGGTTTTTTTAATCTTTTTACTTTTTTTTAACCGTGATTTTACAATTTATCATTATATCGTTAGGAAAGACTACCTATCATAGGTACTCGTATATGCCAGTTCTTCAGTTGCTGAATTCATATTCATTCTCTACTGAAGTTATAACCCGTAAGTTATCGATATTGAAAAGGTTATTTTCGTTTTGTTAATGTCTAAAAGTATGCACTTTGTTCTAATGATTGATAAATAATTTGAGTTTGGTGTTATGTATGTATATAACTTGTTACTTAAACCCTCGTCTTCCTGAGCCTTTTTTTAACATGTCTCCCTGAGGAGGGGTTGTTGGTTACCACCCCTCTAATTTTAAAATTGGGACCCCAAAGATATATTGTTTGATACTTTAGTATAGGGTAGGGTCTCCTCTTTCCATTGATACCAAGATCATGAAAATTGGTCCAGACGTTTACGTAAATTTCGTCACAAAGTATTTCCGGACCGAAAAAATCAACCTTGGGCAAAAATTAACATTTTTTCAGAAAAAAGCGTTTTAAAAGTATTAAATGTCCGATTTTCGTCGGAGTTTTTGCAATAAATGAAGGAATCGACAATTCTAACATGTCCTGTAATTTAAAAAAAGTCCATATCATGGAGATGATTTCCAAAATGGTAATTTGAAATTTCTTGAGGTGGCAACCAACTCCCCCCTCCCTTCCTATCCTCGGGGTTTGATGGTCTACTATAACACCATCTAAAAGTGGTACCCCGATGTTTTTCATCAAAATGACTGCAAAGGATGTAAAGACAATCACCTAAATGCTTATTGTCGATTTATTTTCCGTTTTGGTGCACACATATATATACTACTGTTGCAAAGTGGAAAATGAAATTTAACGTCAAATCTAGAGGCTTTAATTTTCATTACAAAATTGTTAACAGGTATAGTTTGTTATACTGGTACTTTACCTGCTATATACATTGTTTTATTAGCAAAACTATTTTTCTTAGTTATCATTAAGATCATATTTTGGTTATAAGATCTTCTGTTTTTTTTATATTGCGTACTTTTTTATTGGAGTTTCCTAATGATAACGAAATTTTACCTGAAATGAAGATACGACTTTGTAGCCTTAAGATGAACGATATTGCAAAGTATAATTACACTATTGGCAAGTTTGATCATCATGAGTACATTAGCAACGTTATGAAAATCAGTCATTGCACATTAGTCTAGCGCCAGATTAACTCAATGTCTATGACTAATGTAAACAAAGTCAAAGCCATGAAATTTATTTCACACGTGTGTAGGCAATACTAATTCCTATATGATGGATCTAGAGATCATTTTCTTGACTTATCTGATTACCAGATCTGGGTAGATGATGCATTTTTGCCTTACAGAGATATATCGAAATTTATTATGAGTAATGCTAATGTTATTCTTACATACATATATATACATATTATTTTATTCACTATTTTACTAGTTTATGACGTCTGATACTGATTTGTTTGAATTTCTTATATTTAACATTAACGTTTGGAGTTGAACATAGCATACTTTTTATTGATGTACCTATTCTAATTCCTTACATTTTCCTCTGTCAGAACGTAGGTGTAACTATTGATTGGTTATAGTGGTACGTAAATGATATGTGGTCCAAACCCCCGTTTACTTCTGAAAAAGCCGATTAGCTAGATACGGATTAAAACATTTCCATTATCACAACAGACCAATTATTATATAATCTATTCAGTTGAGTTATTACCGAAGCAGCAACATTTGTCTGTCAAACCACAGACCATCAGAGATTCAAATAGTAAACATTAATGTTCTTAGAACGTCCTGTGAGGTACAGAGTAGTTATCATCCTGTATAATCCTATTACGCAAATCGCCGTGTTGTTGTTATGACCTAAATTCAACTCACAGAACCACTTTCAGAATTCTGAAATCAACGTTCCTTATCATTGGCCTTAATAAGATATTTGTTGACTAAGAATGCCTTAAACCAATGTTTTAACAAGGCTTTATTGGATTTTAGATATTTAATGCCGACCTTATATTAAGTGTAATGAATAAACAAATCTAAAATTTGTCACCAGATTGCATAAATCTGAGCAATTAAATGACAATGAATTAAAAAAAGAACTAATCCATTAACTATTTGAAAGCTAAAAGCAACCGTTGACGCGATTTGATAAGTTGATAAATGTCCCAAAATGTTCTGTGTTTTTTTTTCTACCTCACTCTTACCGGTTATCATTATCTTTAGAACATTATTACTCTTTTCAATTCAAAACAATTTTTATAAAGAAAACTTATAAGGAAAACAACATTTTCATTGACCATGAGACCCTAAACATTGCATACTCTTAGTATGTCTATTAAAATTGTGTACTGTTATTATAATACGTTTTGACTATAATTCTGCTTTTAAATCTATAAAACTCAAACAATTAAAAAACGTTAATCATGTGTTTTCGCTCTTGCATCTTTAAATCTATAAAGATAATATAATGATTGTAAAATATTTTCATTCTTATATAAATATTAAAAGTGTTTCATAGCACGATGCAATAAACAATAAACAATAAGTCGTCACGTAATTTTTGTCACTAAGCAACACTTTGGATTTCAATTATTACCTTAAACATTTCAACCTAGCAACTCATAACACTTTCAATACGGATATCCGTGTCACTGTCGTTCGAAATGTATAATACAATTTACAATATTCTTAAAAGAAATCATTGCTCTATGTAACCTGATGTAATTTCATTAAAAACAAGTCAAATAGCTTAGATTTGAACTAGATTTGGTTAAGCTTGTTAATTTTAAGCTTCGTTACAACCAATATCTGAAATAGTTAACACTTTCTAATGCTAGGGAGGAGATTTAAACTAAACTTGTTTGACGCAATTCCAGAATGGATTAACTTAATTTTGGAGAGAAGTGTAGTCTAATATTTATTAGTAAAACCACTTAACTGATGAACACGTGAAAAAATAATTTTACACGATGGTTATGTTTTCTTTTATATTCAATTATATAAGAAAAACAGGAAACCTATTTCTTGCTTAGGAGGAGATTATCATAACTTGAAGATAAACACACATTATTCAAATCTCATATCATAACAGGAATTAATTGTATTTCAAAACATTGTATGGTTCTTTATTTGATTTCCATCGAGGCAGCTATAAAACAAATTGTAGGTTTAATTGTATATGTACTTGGCACGTACATCAAAACCATGGATACTTCACATTGCAATATAAACTACAAATAAGACGACACCAATAAAGTGAATTGCCAATTCACAGCAAAGACGATTGGATATCAAAGGGTTATGGTTAAAGATCAAAGTGTTCTATTTGAACACGCTTTTAAGTAATCATCATCATAACTCAAGTGGCAACCTATCACTCACTACACACAGACGTTACAATTACCTACTGCAGTTTACACTAGTATTGCAACGGAATTCTAACTGCTGTAGTGTTGCACTTTCATTGTTGTTTTTATTTTTGAAATAATAGAAAGAATGGTATTTGACCCACAATGCAATAGTGAGGATAAATTTGAAAATACAAAATTATCTTTTAGCTGATAAAATATTGACAAAAGTCCTTTGAAAGTGCGTTTAATGTGTGTAATATCATTATGTGCGAGAAATTAAACGCACACATTTTTAATTTATTTGATGTCAGTATTTTTTCCCCTTCTTCTGCCTATGGAGGGGATTTTTTTAACAAAAAAAACCCTTCCTGCTCCCCTTGAAATCTAGTGGTGTGCCCCTTAATAACTATGAATTATTATGATGGTTTCCCACATTTTAATCTAATCATAATGTGTATATCAACAAATGTATAATAGCCCGAAGAGAAAAGCAATGACAAATGTCAATTTTGGAGAATTTATAAGTTCACTTCTGTTTCAACATGCTGCACATTTCATCATCTTGAAATTCCTGCTCAAGAAACAAAACAGTGTATTAATGAGAATAGGTGATGTATAACAGTTCCCCTAACACATACCGAGGTAGGCAGAAGTGTAAAAACAAAATGATATTGAAATAGTTCTTAACATTCCCAATAAAGAAAATGCATAACATTGTCTTAGATATTTGTTGACTAATGCATAGACCTGCCATGAGTGTTTGCATTAGTACAAGCAATTCCACACTAACCACAACTGATATCGGTAAAACCACAACATTATGATGGCACAATATGACCATGAGTGGTTTGATCTTAATGAAAAATCACGATACAAAAAACAGTTATTATTAATATGCCAATAGATAATTCAGTCTAAAGATTTTCCATCATTAAACCGTTCGTTTACCTATTAATAATATGTGCAATTTAAACTTGTAACAAATTTATTCCCAATACACATATTGATGATGGCAAAAAGTCACCATAAAGGACGTTCAGTAAATTATAAAAAATAATGATATCTGACGCACCATGTTTAGAAAAAGCACCAATATCTAGCATAAGGTCCGTAAGGCGTATAATATGTCAGTCAAAAATAATCATTTAAGGGTCAAAAGGAAATAGCATTTTACTATAGTTTTTAATACTTTACATCCCTTACAGTGGACAGAATTTACAAAAAAACTTTTTTTTTTCCAAACTATTAATAGTTTAAACGTAATTTGTTAGTAATAAAATAATGTTTGTTTCTTTTCATTTTGTTTTCCCTTTTGTGTAAATGATTTATGACTTTTGATAGATTGGTAAATTACATTTTATGTTGGTAATGCAGGAAGACCGAAAACATTCTATTTAAAAAGGCAGCCTTACTGATTTATTGAATAACAAGGCACGTTTACCGATTAGGTACGCCAAATACGTCGGTGATGACAAATAAAGGGGTTCAACCGTCTGACTGCGCAAATTCAAACTAGGGATTGTCAAATAAAAACGATTGAAAATATCTACAATCAAAATATATGGGTCATATTGTTGTTATATAAGAAACAAAATGTGCTTTATATGCTAACCATGCTTTGTGATTCACGTTATTCGTTATCCATAACTTCGTAGGTAATTTAGTTAAAAGGTATCACCTGTCGTGTATAGCAATTTCCTTCCCCTGAACGAGATAAATTTGGGTGTCTGACAACTGGAAATGCACAAAATTAATAATTGATTTGTATGTACAAGGTATTTGAGTTCAATGTTAAGATGCAAATTGTCGGCAAGGTGTATTGATGGAATTGACAACTTATTTGTTTAGTGAATTATGACTTTTTCTGTGTGATTTTAAACTTTCATATATAGATTGAAAATTAGGTTCAAAAAAAAATGTTCACTATAAAAATATAAAAGATACTCAAAAATGAGTAATAATTTAATACCAACATGATTTATCCTTTCGTGAATTTTTGAGAAAGAAACGAGACATAATACAAGCGTGTAAAAATTTACTGGGGTTATGATAAAAAAATATGCGCTTTCATGTTATATCAAAATCTCCAATGTGAGTGAAAGTGATCGGAATATACATCTTTAAGGGGGAATATTTTTCTGTATTCCTTTTTTATGAACAGCGAGATATCTCATATAAATTCATATCAGTAATCGAGTAATAATTGAAATTGCGTATTTTTAGAAAGTTACAACTTGACATAATATTTAAAAGTCACTAGGTAGTATCGTTTTTCAATATCACATAAAACTAACTTGATATGAAATTGTCATAGAATTTTTAATTTGATATTAATCTTACAAACGTATTAAATTAGTTTTATATATATAGCAACTGCAATTATAATACGGGTAATGCGGGTACCGTTCGTTTATTACATATGAATTTACTTATTTTATAATCTAATAAAGGGTTCTTACAAATCCTCGTATTTTTATCGATTTGCTCTTGAAATGAATTATTCAATACATATATCCCAAAACCTTGCAAACGAATCACTACTCAAAATTTCTCAAACGATTTGAAATTATATAATCATTTCAAAGTCCTAATCACACAGATTGTCATACCTTTCAAATGACAATATATTTGGTAGTGATGTGCTTCAAAAGTAGGTACATTCCAGTCCTTTTGTATGATATCAAGTCCCATTTTATGAATGGGTGTGCTTTTAATAAAGTATGAACTTCCAAATATGTAAATGGTAGTTCAAACACATTGAACGCACTTTTATCGTTGATAGGAGTTCTTTAAAATATTTTACAATATATAAGAAAAACCACAAAACAAAACTAGGTATTTGAGAACTAATCTACATGTTAATGCCCGAACATGCAGCAGAAGCAGTAACTCCAATTACTAAGTGGTTGAATCTTAACGATGTGATTTGGCACATAGAAGAAAAAGGCTTAGAATTCCCATCTGTTTCTATCTCCTGTCATTTATTCATATTTTCACAACTGTTCTTTGGTGACAGAAAATTAATATCAGTAGCTTCCCATTATTTCATGATTGGATTAGTACTGTGAGGGAAACCTGTATTTCTAAAAATGTTAAATATTTTAGGAACTGGGATGATGTCGTTTTGGTATATATTATGTGTCCTGCTTTTAAAAGGCTCAATATAGTAACATTATAAAATCCCCTTCAAAATAGACATGCGTAACTTATGGTTTTATATTGGTGGAAGCTATTTTTTCCTTGAGATACTTTCTGTCATTAAAACTACCCATCACGCTAGCTTGAGTGCGTAAATACACACACCAAAATTGAAACATTGCCGATGTCTAACACTAGATACCAATGTTTAATGGATTAAAACTCAGGAATTTCATCCATGTTTGTATGAACTGGTATAGGAAGAACAGGTTTGTGAAAATATTGATAATTACAGGCGTTACATGATCGTTCACATTAAATCAAATGATAAAATTGTGGGTACACCTGCAACCTTCCGAATTCCACCTTATACTTAAAAAAAATAGAGACAATTATATTAACATGTACACCGTGCAATGGCTTATTGCACCATAAACTATTGCATTACGTTGTCAAGTTAAATTATTCTTCTAAGAATCTTAGAGTTCCCAACTGTGCCATACACAATGCTTAACCTATGCTAATCCTTATGATTTTGTCATCACTGGTTAAAATTCTTTTGATTATGTAAGCGATGACAAACGTACTGCGACTTGAATATTGGGGCATCTTCTGGTGATGTCTACAAATCAAAAATAGGTTTTATATAGGATGGTCAGGAATATATGGAGTCTGGTCTAAATAAAAAACAACTTCAAATTAGAAAACCAGCCGTGGTACTTTTTCAGGAAAACTTTATTTCCTCCTTTTCTGTTCTCAGGGTAATTCTGTTGACTTTTATTGACCTATTTTAATTCTTAATGCTAATCTTTCTGGAAAAAAACCCCGGTTTAATGTCGAAACGAAACGTAACAAAATACAAGTATTTTTTGTTTGTTTCAAAAGAATATCGCAACTAACTAAAACAACCATCAAAATATCTTACCAATACACGGTGAAATGTTTACCGTAAAACGGAAGAGGAATAACTCTGATCGGTTGTACATGTAGTTTTCATTTTGGTTTTGGTTAGAATTTTTAAATTTTGACGATGTCCATGAATTGACGGATTAATTGAGACTTTTGACGAATTATCTTGAAAATTGTTTGACACATGAATATTGATTAGCTTTTTGGTAGTACTATCTAAAATAAGTATGCCTTAAAGCGCTTTTGATAGAATGGTCAGAAAAAACATATCGTCCACCTAATAAGTGACCAGCTTCAAAAACCATTGCCCGACAATTTAGTTAATATAACTTTATTTCCTTTTCTTTTTGTTCTTAACCTCTTTTCCAACAGCGCATTCCTTTTGGTAATAGATCTGTAAAATATACCAGAGGAAAAGTAACTACTTTAAATCAATATGAATAACCTTTTAAATTTCGAAATACGTTAGGCAATACACACTGAATTCTTCAATTATTATTAAAAGTATATCATTAATCTATAACAAATCGCACAAATTGCGTTTTATGAATTATACCCACTCACATTTTTAAGACGAACATATTTATTTCTTAAAACCAATATAACCAATTTGTGTTCTAAAACGTTAGAATTTAAACTTAGTTTCACTCCGTCAACTTGTTTGATTTCTGTTTAAGACAACATGTTAGAACTTGAGAAGGTCAGTTAAACCTCTCCTGCAGTTGTATGTTCATCTTGCATTGGATCTAATTTTACCAGTCCCTGAAGGCGAAGCAATATAATCTAACACACTCCAATAGTATGGGTGTGAAACAGGAGAGGTGTATAAACACAACTTGGAGAAACTGGATAAAGTCATATAGCGTTATCAATCAATAGAACTCAGCAAAATACATTTCATTGGTTATATGCTGCGGAAAAAATAATAAAAATTGTGTAAATACTAAATATTTGTGTTGCTATTCGATGCACAAGGATTGTTTTCTTGAAGTTAATTTCTAGCATATATAATTTCTTTTAGTTCTTTTATGTCACTGTTTTAACTTTATTGAAATTTTATTTGAATTTAGTATTGGTGAATATACATACATTTATTAAAATGCATTTGATAATTCTAACCCATTCACAGATTCAAATGAATCTAAAAAATATGACAAACTGCTGTCAGTGGTGTAAATGGGGATATTTCGTTGTTTTTGTACATTTTATCAGAAGTAAAAAAACGCCACGTGTGTGGTATCAACATCCTACAAAGTTGTATTGATGGCGATATATTTATTTAGAGGTTAGCAAAGAAAACTAGAAAACAGCGTTTCTGTAATACGGGCCGTTAAAACACCATTTACCATTCTTTTTGTGTGTACGTACTCTAATCTTATAAATAATTGGTCATTTAAAAATTGGTCAAAAATAATATACTATGCATTTGATTAAAAAATTGTAACAGTCAAAAGACCAAATATTTTGAATGAAATAAGTCGTAAAGTGTGATGATATGCACATATCAATTGTTATGTAAGATGTGTGACATCATTTTATGTGCCTTTATAATCTCTCATTTCAGCACCTTTTATTGCTTGTATAGTATTGCTTGTCTACAGCAGCTTGCGGGCTGGTAAAATTAGACTCTTCGACTAATGAACAACACAAACTCTAGGGTAGGTTAAACGGGCCTTTTCAAGTTCTAACAAGCTAAGCACTTATTGGAATGGCTGTTTTTGTATCCAAGGACAGAAACGATTTGTCGTTGCTACCATGTTATATGTCAAATAGAAAATAGCTAATAGCTATTCTTCGTAAATGGTAGCATTTGTAATTTGCTAAATAAACACCATGAGCAGTTGTATGTAATCAAACTGACTAACTGGCTAAGATATTTACAGAATGTCTTGTTATCATTAGTAGGTCAAAGCTTTGAACTATGATTATGGTGACTTCGTCAGGAAACACTACCGGGTATAGCTAATTGCCAGTTTCATACCTGCTTTTCAAGTTGAACCTCTTAAAGTTATTGACAATGAAGAGGTTGTTTCATTCTTATTTTTGTTTGAATCAATACTTAGGCGTATACGAGTACATCTTGTTCTAATGATTTCAGTGTTTGGAAGATATTTTGTGGTCGGCCGTATGTGACTTATTACATGACTTTTGAATATGCTTATGAACATACTTCTAATGCAAACCAAAAAAAACCCTTTAAAATTCATTACAAATCTATTAAAGGGATTGCCCATCATCTCGATTCTGACATTTTACTTTTTCCCACACATGACATTTTTTGGTGTTAAAGGAACAGCATGCCCGTACAAGCTTACCACTGTGGTTGTTTTCTGAAAAGCAAAGAGATGTTGAAATTAGAGACAAGATTGCCATTTTGAATTGATGGTAACCGTTACCATACATTGCAGTTGGCAGCTGATTGACACTATTGTTTTTATTCAACTTTATACCAGGTCAAATTCAATCCAATATAAATAAACATGAGCTCTATTTGAGGAGGAAAACCTCAAAATAAAACAGAAACACCTTCCGTAACGTTCATTTGCGCGTTTTTCATTGAAATTTTTGATGTTTACAAGAATTGTTCTAAATTAAGATACGGCTTTTTAACATCCAGATAATTATATTGCACAGCCTAATTTAACTATTGGCAAGTTTGGTCTTCATAAGTACATTGAAACGTTATGAAAATCAGTCATTGCACATTAGTCTAGCGCCAGATTAACTCAATGTCTATGACTAATGTAAACAAAGTCAAAGCCATGAAATTTATTTCACACGTGTGTAGGCAATACTAACTCCTATATGATGGATGTAGAGATCATTTTCTTGACTTATCTGATTACCAGATCTTGGTAGATGATGCATTATGCCTTACAGAGATATAGAGAAATGATTATAGGTAATGTACTTCATACATTCATATATTTGATCTGCTAACTTACTCTAACTAGTTTATTATAACACGTAATTGATCGTGTTGTATATGATTCAAAGTCTTACATTTAACATAAACAGATTGTAGTTGAATATTGCATGCATTTATTTCTATATGAGTTTTGGTATCTTAACATTATCATTTGTAAGATTGTAAACGTAACCATTGACTAGTGATTATGATACGTAAATGATATCCAAACGTCCGATAAACTTATAGTTTCTTCTTAGCTAGATATAGATTAAAAACATTAATTTTACAATAGCGCAGCAGACTAATTTCATAATCTATGCAGTTGAGTTATTACAACAACAGCAACATTTGTCTTGTCTGTCATACCACAGACCATCAGGGATTTAAATAGTACAGGAACATTAAATACTTATTAATTTCTTTAAACCCGGAGGTACACACTGAGGTATCATTCTGTACAATCTTATTACTCAAATCACCATTTTGTTGATATGACCTAAATTTAACTTAAAGAACCGCCTTTATTATCCTATCTATCAGCTGTGCTTAGCCAATTATTAGACAACCTAAAAAAAACTTTGCTTATCCTTGGCTTAATCAAGTGTTTGTCTGTGACTAAACCCAGATAGCAAAGTTTGGTTTGCCCAACATTGGCAAATGACACTGGGCCCATGTCATTTTGTCCATCGGGCCCCTATCGGTGCAATGTCATTATTGGCACGATGTAGGACCAACGTCGACATTGCGTCGGCATTCTGTAGGTTGAATATTGGGCCAATGTTGGGTAAACCAAACTTTGCTTTGGAGCACATCGGCTTTTCATCGGCCCAACATTCAGCCAACTGTCAGAATGCCAAAGTAGGCATGACGATGGCCCGATGGACAAAAGGACATGGGCCCTACGTCATTTTGCGTACATTTGCCCAACGTAACTGCCTACATTGGTCCAACGTTGGGCCAACTAAGCTTTGCTATCTGGGAATATCCCTAAAAGCAAAGATCTTAAAACATACTGTTCATATTTTTTAAACTTCTACGCTACACTGGAGCACATGTTTCAGATATTAAATGCTGACATTGCACTAAGTTCAGTGAATAAACAAAGCTTGCGATTTGTGAGTTTTACAAAGTTATCTTTTGCCAATTTGAATTTGAAACACATGAATTTGTATGATAATAAAGTTAATTTATTTAATTTCAACAATCAAGGTATAAAACACACAATTAAAGATTTGACATCCATTGTAACGATTTGTGTATACTGCAGAGATTTCTACCCTTTAACCTACTTCTAAAATAATAAAGTATGGTATATTAAACCAGACATCTGTACCATACACTACTTAATTAACATTTGTTTCTCATCATGACGCCCCATCTGTCTATGGATAAATCTGTGAGGGTCCCTTGTCACGGTGCGCTGGAGATGGAAAAATAGCTTCTATGTATGAATTTCAATTTAAACTTGTTTTAAACTGTGTTATAAGCAATGCTCTTTGTTGAAAGACAGTGTTTTATTTGGGTAATTCAAACAACGTGAAATTGTAAAATGAATTTTGATTTACGATTTATTCTGAATTTATATTTAGATGGCCCTTCAGTTGTTGGAATAAAGTCATTTCAAATCATTGTAAACTTAATATTCTTTAAGATACCCACGGCCTCACTCTGCCCGTTCATTCACCTGAAATTATACTCCAACATATTTTTGACATAGTTGACTATACGTCGACCGTCTCGTGGCTCATTTTTTCAATAACATCGGCAAATAAACAGTGTCAATTCAACTCTATATCCCCCAATATTTTTTATTAGTAAATAACATTTCAATATCATCATATCAATAAGATAACTAGGTACATTATAGATGTTGTCTTTTATATATTGAGCGATTGTTTTTCATTATAAACCCTTGTATTTTCATGGAATAGTTTCTACTCTTGGTATTAAAATCCGACTTTGTCATCATTTTTATCTTCAAGGTGATATTTCATTTAATGTCAACTGTACGTGGTTTCTGTATTCACATGGGTCAAACATATTTTAGACAAAATCCATATTCATTGTTTTCTGAAATTTATTTAAAAAAAAATGCCTAGCATTGAATCTCGTATTCCGTGGCTCGTATAGTAATACCTTTTTAACTGATGAACGTTCGGAAATAAATTGAATAAAGAAAACAAGCAACGAAGAAGATTTATTTCAAATGTTTAAACCTTTCCATTCAGAGAGCAACAAACGAACGTTATGCTTTGAATGCTATATGGCACTTGTACTAGCCAAAAATACAACCACAGACACTTCACAATGTCATATAAACCACAAATAGTCTGGAGACGGTACAAATAAAAATGAATTGCTAAGTTAATAGCAAGGGCGAATAGATGTCGAATGGTAAGAGATCAGTGTTCTATTGAACGTTACAGACTCTTAAGTAATCATCATCGTAAATCAAGTGGCACTATATCACTCACTTACACAGACGCTACATTTACTTTGAGCAGGTTACTAGGACTGCACGTACATTTTGATTGCCGTAATGATGCACTCAAGTGGGTGCACTCTAATCTTTATAATTTTTGGAAAAACATCTAGAAGGGCATTTAACACACATTGGTATAGTTAAGATTATCTCAAAGATTGGACTAATTTGGGAGTTTTTAGCATAACTGTTAGTTTACTTATGGATGCTAGGTAATTACTTGTATTTGATCGCTATCCGTTCCTTTGCTTATGGTATATTAAAATTTGAAAATAATTCAAGTTTTCCCCTTAATTCTTGCCCATTTGAACCACTGTCTATGAAATAGAAAGTCCCTTGTGGAAGAAGGGTTAGAAAGGTGAATTAGATTGTTAACCATATATCTGCTGCTAACAGGCTATGTTTCTATAGATTATATTAAATAATTTTCTGAATCTTCCATGATTTCGGAATCGTTTTTTACTACTTTTTTTTGCTACCACATGGACAAACCTGGAACAAAAGTTTATATGAGTATTCAGCAAGATTGGGTGCGATGTTATAATTCGAATTTTATTTCCATTATTTCCCTAATATTGGTTTATGTGCATTAATTGGCTGCTTAATGCATACTCAGATGCATACTTTAAGTTTATATAGTTTTAATTTTTTTCTGCAATAATCCGTTTAGCATACTTTGAAGAGGCAGGTACAAAACACAATTATGAAGTGAGTAGTCAGACCAAAGCACAACCAAGAAAACATTATGTTGCCATTTAACCAAATAGTCCGAAGAAGCCATACACAAAATGAATTATCTAGGTAATACCGAGAAAAATTGGCTATCAAGGGTTTATGGCTGGAGATCTAAGTGTTCTAGTGAACGTTACAGACACTTAGGATATCATCATCGTAAATCAAGTGGCACTATTATCACTCCTACACATAGACGTTACAATTACTTTATGCAGTTTACTTTGCAAAACTACAATCTTCTGCAAAACTGTTGTGACAAAGCACTCTCCTCGCTCCCCTGAATCAATGTTGAGCATTTTTCACATACGCGTACACATTGATTTAGGGAGGATGGGAGGAGACGGATAGGTAAACAGTAGCAACTTACGTTTTCTTTAAGATCACACAAGCAATGTTACACAGCTAAGTCAATTTTGTCATTGTCATTGTGTACATATATAGCACAAGTGTCCTATTAAACGAGTTTTGCAAAAGATTGTAGTATTGCACGTGATTCCGGTTGTAATGCTTCACTCATATTGTTGAGTTAATATCAAGGATGCATTGCCACTGTTCTTTTTTACTGCGAATGTCTGGTTAAATAAATTGGGATTGATACAATACATACATGATCTTTCAAGTTGGTTAATTAGATAGTAAAAATAGTTTACAGCAGCAGCATCTTAATTTCATACCTTGAATTTTGAAATGCTAAAAGTTCGATTCCCTATCAGTTAAAAGGTTTGTAAATATGATAAGTCAGACCAAAGCACAACCAAGAAGATCACACAAGATCTTTAAGATCACACAAGCAATTTTACACAACTAAGTCAACTTTTAAATTGTCATTGTGTACATAGCACAAGTGTCCCAACGAGTTGTAGTATTTCACGTGATTCCGGTTGCAATGCTTCACTCATATTGTTGAGTTAATATCTAAGATGGTATTTAACGCATATCGGGATAGAGAAGATCAATTTAAGAAAAATGCATTGCCACTGTTCTTTTTTACTGCGAATGTCTTGTTAAATAAATTGGGATTTAAACAATAGATACATGATCTTTCAAGTTGGTTAATTAGATAGTAAAAATAGTTAACAGCAGCAGCATCTTAATTTCATACCTTGAATTTTGAATGCTAAAAATTCGATTCCCTATCAATTCAAAAAATCGCTTTACAAATACCTCAAAAGTTTAGCATCAAAACTTACAAGCTATGATTTTTTTAATTGTTCATTCTGTGAATTTTTATTCTGACAATGTTATACGAAGGCATGCGGGATAAAAAAGAATTACAAACACTTCTTAGTAACATTAATCTAGGTAGCATGAAGAGGTCACTCATTAAATAAATTGCCAAGTTAAAACAAGGATAATGTCTAGTTTGTGGAGAGAGATCAAACGTGTTCTATTTCACTCTTGCAGACTGTAAATGTAGTCATCGCCATAAATCAAGCGATTTTATATCAGACTGGTTTGTATTACATTTTGCAAAGTATCTTATTTTGTGTACCTGTTAGTCTTTATATTGCCGCATGTTAAACTGAGTATTCAATGATATTTTTATTATCTTATTGTAAATGTATATAATACTGCAAGCAAAGTTAATTGATGGTGTGTGATATCAATATTCAGCTTCACATGCGAAAATACCTCTTTAAAGAAAATATTCATACAATATATGACCTTGTTAGCTACATTATGTCATGTCTTCATATCCAATCGTCCATATTGACCGATTTTGAGAATGTCAAGAAAGCAGACGTATTTCTATGTATACACGATCGATTGTAAGGAATGACATGCGATTATTTGTGTAGTTCGTTGTACCGCATGATTGATAATAACTTTTCCATGTCTGTATGAAGTCACTATTCCATAACATGTCTATGTCAAGTCGCACTATGTTATCAATGTACCATGAATTTGAAGATAACATCAATTGATCATATATGCAAGCATGTACATATTGCTTAAAGATAGAAAAAATAGGTGACCAAGTTACTTTGCAATGATCCGTTATATAAAAAAATGATTTTTGTCAGAACTGTTCAATTTACTGTCTTTGATTCACTATTGGAAGTCGCTATAACTTAAGAATAGTAAAATTCAATAACATGTTCATCTAACAAAATATAAAAGTATGTTTTCCATCCAGTATCTCCAATCTTTAGTTATAAAGATATACCATTCACATGAAAAAAGAACAAAAACTTGATTTCCTGACCATATTAGAGGCCATCCATACAAAAGCTTAACGTGTGACTTTCAATGCATTTCATTTCATTAAAGCCTTTGCTACAAAATAGCGATAACAATAAAAGACTAATACGGGGAAACCCCTGCAGCAAATCTACAAACGGCAATGATATAGCCACATGTTTTGGTCAGTTTCTTGAGATAAACCCAATGCGCCATAAACCAAGTAACCTCTGGTACACATACACTCTGGTATTTCAGCCATGGGTGGTTTCATCAAACATGAAAGATAAACGTAATAATGAAATATGATCGTGACTAGTCATCACTTTTCAATAAACATTTGATGCATACAGCTCGTATTAACATTGGATGCATACAGCTCGTATTAGTGTGTTCACTTCGGTTAACTTCTCAAGTAGAAGCATTTTTTGCCTGAGCGAATCGGTTAAATCTGCAAGTCCAAAATCTTGAAAGGTTTAAAGATTGCAAGAAATTTAATTGCGCGTTTAAATCCAAATAATACAAGAAATCAAAATATTTATTACGAGGTCGCCTGGGTCTTGTTTTGTAGGTATGTGAACCTTCGTCTTCCTGAGCCATTTTTGTAACACGTTTTCATGAGAGGTTGTTATCCGGGGGGGGGGGGCACTTCCATGTTGACTACGCAGGACAAAATGACCCCCTATTTTGAACTGGCTTGTACGCGATGACCCACTTTTTTGAAAGATACTAACTACCTGTTACCGAATGACCTCCTTTTTTGACATGTTCTGTACTAATTGACCCCCCTTTTTTTTATCTGAAAATCGTGTACCCAATGACCCCGATTTTATGTCAAAGCTATATACTCAATGACCCCCTAAATTTTAATAGCCGTTTACCAAAATATGACTTGCATTTTACTCAGGTATTTTGTTTTCAAACAGATGAAACTGTGCATTTTTTATCAAGTCAATCATTTGTTTAAAAAGATATCTCTAAATTCATGTTATTTTATCAGTTATGTGTGTCTTTGATGTTAATAATTTGCATGGATGTACGTGTAATCAATTTGACCCAGGGTGTAGCACTTCTCATGTTTTGAATGCGATATTGGCTGGGGTTATTTGGCCCTTTGTATTTTAGGGTATCATCTACAACATGCATCAATTAGGAGTAACATTTATTAACTTTTACAGACCATTATGGTTAATACCCCTGCTATATTCAACCTCTTTGTACTTGTTGACCCTTTTTTGCAA
>JXSR01S047358.1:107071-122684 GCA_000969725.1 Ophiothrix spiculata
TGACTAAAATAGCCTGCCGGAAGGTATTCACATTATTATAAGACAAACAATAGAACCACAATGACCAAGATGTCCCGTTCATAGGTATTGAGAAGATTAAAAAAGGGATAGGTTACAAATTATTAAAGATGAGTAATTGTCATTTCAGCAACCTTTTGGATCCTAAAATGACAACCTACTAAAATGATCTTTTAAAAAGGGCCCATTATAACCAAATAAGATATTTGCAAAAAAGAGGAATGTGAACATTTTTGTTTTACTAGGTAACTGACATAATTGTAATTACTGCATTTTGAGTAAGGTAAGTAGATAAATATACCAGAAAAAAGATCGCTTTAACCTCGTTTTGTATAATCATTCTAAATGAAGGTCGTAGTCTATATCATTAGATATTTGAGCATATAGAAATAATTAAAACTGGTGATCTGAAAGTTTATCCAATCCTATTTTTTGTCAGAGCTGATTTAAAAATTATCACAAAGACGGTTTTTGCCAGCTGATTTGTAAACCTTTCACACACACACACACACACACACACACACACACACACACACACACTCGGGGAGCGAGTGTGTGTAAACCTTTCGCTCCCCGAAAAAAAAAAACATTCACACTATTGATTTTGAATTATAAGAGATGTATTTCATGCATCTATAGTACATACATCAATATTTTGTTTGAATTTCCTTTTAGAATTGAACCAAAGCTGCCTGGATCCTCTTTAATCACCAACCTTTTTAATTGCTGAAAAAGGGATCATCGACCTGAGAAGTACCAGGTTATCTCTATAATAATGAAGGTCAATCCATAAATCCTTTTCACAAGTATTGTGAAGATTAAATAAAATATATTTTGTACATGTAAGTAATACATCGCATATCTTATATATCTTCACGAATCTGGCCTGAGGTGTCTGAAGCAATAATAATCCAGGGTGTTTATTGGGTAAGATTGGTGTCATTGGGCAAGTCCTCAAAAGCATTAAATAGGGCGTGGCAATAAGTGTGGATAATTATGCACAAATGCATTACTTGAAAAAAAAAAGTTATCTAGTTTTTTTCTTAAAAACACAAAAACATCTAATGATGTTTAAGATCAGATGATGTTATTACTACCTTTACCTTCATTTGTTAAATTAGTAACGCTTTATTCGATTCAATCAAATGTTTGACACCTCACGAATCGAATGCACAGTCGCAAATGTTTCATAAACAATTTTCATTTCGGGACCTTTAAGGTACCTTTCGATATGACCAGGCACAATTAAAGTGTTCACATATTATAAGACAAACAATAAAACCATCATGACCAGGTATTGAGGAGATTGAAAGGGGGTGGATAATATGAAGTGAATTCCAAAGGATTGGACCAAAATGTCGATTCATTGCACACTACACAATAAGACAAGTCATTACAAGTATGCTTATTTCTTGGACTGTATAAGTTTGGAGATAATTCCACAAATCATGCCTTGTTCCTTTCATTTGTTTTTATTAACTTAAGTTAATGTTAGCCTATGCCAAGAGGACTATTGATTGAAAAATTACAGTGATACGCGCACTGTATTATTAAATTGTACGTATTGTGTTTTTTCTTATTTGCAAAATTGCTGTTTTCTAGTGATGATGCATAATACGATGAATAAATGTATTGTAATGCAAAACCCACACATGAGAAATACACATCTCAATGTATTCAAGGTGACACAATATTCTTCTGACCCTCGAAAATAACTAATCCCAATCTCTATGCAATCATATGAAAATTGCATGCAGTATATATTTGTACAACAATGTGACAAGATTAAATTTGAGCAAAATATCGAGGGTTGAGAGCTACAAGGCCGTATTTGCACGGGCAACAAGGAGCCAGAAGGCCATATTTGCAGTGCAACAAAGGTGCAAATTGAGATGACCATTTCAGAGTGCAAATACAGCCTTGTGGCTCTTTTATTTATTTATTTTTTTTTTTTTTTTGCAAATACGGCCTTGTGGCTCTCAACCCTATTATAGAATTCATCCCCTAGGGCCTCGGTATACATGTGCTCACTTTTTCCATTGCTTGCCTGGGTAACTGTCGATGGGTTATCTGTCTTACGTGAGTTGACATTGTGTGAATGAAGGGCCAAGAGACACTTAAAAAACACATACGTAAATTTTGTAGTTCACAGTTTTCTATGCTTTGCTGGGTAAATTTGAAATTATGGTTAGCATAATTAGGAACTTTTTTCAGCCATAACAATTCCAAAAGTATGCAAGAAATATGTGATTAATTAATAAGCGGACCAAAATCTCAAAAAACGTTGTAAAAAATGTAGCAATCGGAATAAGCGACTTTATTACGTGCATCAATTACAAACCAATGGTTCAAGGTTCTTTGCAAACCACTTGCAGTTCTGAGATTGAACAATCTTACAAGTATTTTGATTTTTTAAGAAAACGTTATTTTTATTCATATCGACCAAATTTAATCAGACGATTAGACATAGAACATATTAAGATATAAATATTGTATAAATATAATTGATCGGTATTTACCTGATGAGAGCGTTGACAAGTTGCCTACACAAAACAAAATTTCCCAAGATGCAATATTTATGATCAATTTTATATCGAAAAATTTACTTTGTAGTTATATTTCAATATTATATTATATTCGTTTGTTGTTGCTGACACTGTACATTACATTTCCATGGGATATTCAACCATGAGTTGGTTGCCTTAAATAAAAGGAAATAAGTAACACCGTTTTATTGATATGGTATTTAGTTTAATTGATGCATATACGAGAGATAGTGCCTAGTGAATATATATGTTTTCGGGGTTTTTTTTACGAGGGTTGAATTTTACCTAGAAAATTGAACAAGCAGCAACATTTAATTGGAATGCAATAACCTTAGAATCTTTCTCCCGTGCGCTAATTAAAACGAATTTAACATAGACAAGGTCAGCACTTGAAAATGATTATTCCTTCAAATAGCATTGAACAGGGACTGGGTTGCAGATTTGAAACACGTCAGGGAGGAGATGCATATGGGAGTTCTTGGTATCATAATAGTTATTTTGATCAATTTTGATGCTGAATTATACATTTTGAAAACCTCTACCCGGCATGTTTTGATGTTTTGTAAAATGAAAACGAAAAACAGATGTTTACTTGAAACTTTATCGATTAGTTATACTGCATACCATATCAATAAAAACGGCATTGCCTTTTTTATCGTCTACTTCAGGCCTCGAACTTAGTGAACACAACCTGTAAGTAATAGACTACGTTTTGTAATGGCAAGATGAATAAGTCAACGTAAGTACTGTACTTAATAGAAGTGTACCTTAAAGGTAGGATAGTTACAAACGGAACACCAATGGCTGATTTAAACGATTAACTGATATTTTAGATATTGTGATACATTAATCCTTACGCAATATATGAAACTGTTTAAGATACCCTTTTTCAAAATTAAAATAATTTACAAAACATGTTTTGACAGAAATGTTTATAAATGCAGTTAATTCTAACAGGTGTTGTCTGTGGTAAGGAAGAAAATCCAGTGTCTGTTGCACAAAATACTTAATACAATCAGAAAAGTACCCAAGTTCACGTGTCTTAATGTACCTCGCCTGAGTCGACAAAAACATTAATAAAGATTTGAAGATAATCAACATACCTAAAGAGAATCTATGTTTAAGACAAATTATATATATTATACCTTCCTTTATTTTACCTATTCCACCTTGATTTAGAATAATAATCAAGTTTTCGCATCTATCAATTCTTATTTGGGAACAGGGAATAAGGCAACATTGGTAGATTACTGACACTCCCTACAATCATAAGGATAAGGAGCCCTCAAGGCACATTGTACTCACAGTCAAGTCTCGCCTGGGCACACACACTCATAATCACAATACCTTTAAATGCGCTATTAAATATTGAATTTCATCGGCTATGATATTATACATAGGTTTTATAGGGTGGTAACCTCTCAGGGGAATTAATTGTGTGCCTAATCTAACGAAACATCCAAATTAATTAAAGAAGTGTTGCGTTTATTCCAAATACAACAAAAGGGGGCAACTACTTTTTGGCTTAGTATTTGTGCGTCTGGAGCACTTTTCTAAGCTTTAGACTGACACCCACTGATTAAAATTACCCTAAAGCATTGCAGTTTCACATTCAAGTGTCTATTTTGCGTATCTTAGAAATATCATTCTCTATAGTTCTATCTTTTGATATGCTGCGTCTTGTTACTACAATGATTACCATGCTACCTTGATTATCACCTTCAATTAGATGTATTTTCTCTCATGAGGGTTTTTGTTAATCTTCGTCTCCACAAAACACATCTTTTAAAGGATCTAATTTAACGCATGCACAACTGGTTATTACTAAACGTTTATTGGGCGTTATTGAATTGTTTCTTGAACTGAGTTGTAATGTATAACGTTTATTGCTAATAACAACTTGTTAATAATTTATCTCTCACGGTTTGTATGTCAGTTATTACCATTTTTTCCCAAAGACATTGACCTTTTATTACTGATTTTAAGAGAATAATCAGCACTAGTTGTCCTAGGTTTGATTTGCAGATTTAAAAAAGATAGGAAAAACTAAAAATGTGTCAATTTGAGGTAATCTGACATCGAATGATCTCCATGTTTAATGTTGTTTGGCTGAACAAAAGTAAAATGGAGAATGCGAGGGACTATTTCATATTTCATATTTATTATTCTCTATATCAAAAACAACAAAAGATATAATTAAAAACAAAACTATATGGGGGATGTGATCAAAAGGCCAGAGGTGATCATAACCCACATTGAAATACCAAACAAAAGTGTTTCAAACAAATTATAATAGCACATGTCAAAATACATAAAACAAAAGTCTTAAAAATAACCACACACGGACAAACATAGAGAGGTTGCTTCAAACAGAAAGAAATCAGTATTTTGAAATAAGGTGACACTTAAATTGGTTGCGGAAATGTTTGATTGATTTAGAGTTTGAGATCAAGGGATTTCCACAGAATTGGGCCAAAAGTTTGGACTGTTTGGTCTGAAAAAACATTTTTTTCCGAGTGAAAATATAATTAGTGTCATTTCTAGTACTATATTGATGCAATTCGCCTTGTTTTGAACAGACGTTTTGAAACCCAGTTGGAAGCTGATTGAGAGAGTGTCCGTACATGAAGCTCCCCATGCCAGTTTGTATGTGTCAAAAATATTAAGAATATTTACTATATCATGATATGTATACTATTATATAATACTGATATTAGATTGAATAAGTATGACTTTTAAAAATAAAACAAGGTCAGTATATCACATCACAACTGAGACTGATTAGTAATAATATTGTAGACTTGTTATAACTACTAACAGCATCAAAAATCCTACATAAGCTTAGTGCCTGGATCGAAGTATACATTTTACCAACAAAACTTTTCCCAAGTTTACTTTAGACTTTGTGATAGCTTTACAGTGAGAAGATATGCGGGAGAAAATATTCAATATATATCATGGATTTACTTCATTTTATCCTGATAGATTAAAATCACTTATCTGTATTCCACATAAAACTAAGGGTTTCTTAAAATTGTCCTGAGAAAGTTTGCTTATCTTGTATACCTTTAACCGCGAATCAAATTTAAGCTTTATCAGTCAAATCTACCGCATGATGTTATGCAACTTTATAAAGATGCATCAGTAAAGTGAGCTTTTTCATTACAATTTTGTTTCCAAGTATTGGGACAGCATATTCTCATTCTTACTCTTATTACGCACAGTAACCGTAATCTTTCGGAGGTGGGTGGAATTTACACTTCAAGGCATTTGCGTTGCGGTGAATTGTGTTTGCCACTTTACAACCAAACGAAACGGATTAATGTCTGTTGAGTCGAATAAACGATCGACGTATCGCATATAATCGAACAGTTTTGTTGTTGTTTAAGATGTTTTGGGAAGAGAACAAACGATTTATTTTAGAGGATCATTTTGATCCCATGTTTTACTTCGAATAAATATCAAGAAACAAATCAGTCTAAAACCAATTAAAGTAAACGGTTACTTACCTAATAAATTAGAAATTGGTATATGAATATGAGGATGACAATCTGAATATAAATATGTTAGTATATTTTCAGCTGTAATTCAGTATCGAAAAATTGTATTCCGTTGTTCAATGTGCACATAAAAGGCTATCTAATTTGAATAAGCGCTGGTTGTGAAAGAAAACATAGATACTCCCATCACGCTCATCAAAAATCGCAATATATTTTTCTTAGATGGATTAAGAATACCTTCATTTTTCCTATGGGATGTGACTAAAATAGCCTGCCGGAAGGTATTCACATTATTTTAAGACAAACAATAGAACCACCATGACCAAGATGTCCCGTTCATAGGTATTGAGGAGATTAAAATAGGGATAGGTCACAATTTTATTTATAGATGACTTATTGCCATTTCAACAACCTTTTGGATCCAAAAAAGACAACCTACTCAAATGATCTTTTAAAAAGGGCCCATTATAACCAAATAAGATATTTGCAGAAAAGAGAGATGTGAACATTTTTTGTTTTACTACGTAACTGACATATTGCAACTACGATTAACTGCATTTTGAGTTAGATAAGTAAATAATAATACCAGTAAAAAGATCGATTCATCATCGTTTTGTATTATCATTCTAAATGAAGGTCAAATTCAACTCCCCTGAGATTTAATTATGACATTGTCTATATATCATTAGATATTTGAGCATAAAGAAATAATTAAAACTAGTAATATGAAAGTTTCTCCATTCCTATTTTTGGTCAGAGCTGACCAATTTATCACAAAGACGATTTTTGCCAGCTGATTTGTAAACCCCCTTCTCTTTCACAAACTCACTCCCCGAAAAGCATTCACACTTTTGATTTTTAATTATAAGAGATGCATAACATGCTATAGTACATTTAGGTATTCATACACGGTACAGAGTTGTTAATCCCCAATCAACAACGATGCATCCATGCGTCCGCGTATTTTTATCGCGCGACGGTGGCTTTAGCCACCCGAGCGTGATAAAAATACGCCGACGCATCGGATGCAGAGTTGTTGATTGGCGATGAACAACTCTGTACCGTGTTTGAATACCTTTCAACAACGAAAATCTTCCTGAAAACGTATGAATTAAATTCTAAATGTTTTCAAATTAACAAATACTTATCTTCATAAAAATATTTAGAAGAATCTGATGCAAAATGCAAGTTTTTCAGTGTTTGTGGCTTTATCGTTTTTTTAATGTTCCCAAACGCCAGTCCTTGCACGTACACCAATTTCCAACGCGCGATGAACAGTACGCCGACTTATGTGTACTGCGTAAACGCACCTCCGTGTACGCTGTGCCGTGCGTGACGCGCTTATTAGAATATCAACTGTGGATTCATCACGAATCAACAACGGCGCGTTCCCGTATAAGAAGATACGGTGAGTTGTTGAAACATCAATAATAGTTCATATTATGTTTGCATTTCCTTTTGGAATTGAACCAAAGCTGCCTGGATCCTCTTTAATCACCAACCTTTTTAATTGCTGAAAAAGGGATCATCGACCTGAGAGGTGCCAGGTTATCTCTATAATAATGAAGGTCAATCCATAAATCCTTTTCACAAGTATTGTGAAGATTAACAAAAATATATTTTGTACATAAAGTAATACATTGCATATCCCGTATATCTTCATGAATCTGGCCTGAGGTGTCTGAAGCAATAATAATCCAGGGTTTTTATTGGGTAAGATTTGCGTCATTGGGCAAGTCCTAAAAAGCATGAAATAGGGCGTGGCAATTAGTGTGGATAATTATGCACAATGCATTACTTGAAAACATGAAATTATCTAGTTTGTTTTTTTCTTAGAAACACAAAAACATCTAATGATGTTTAAAATCAGACGATGTTATTACCACTTCTACCTTCATTTGTTAAATTAGTAACGCTTTATTCGATTCAATCAAATGTTTGACACCTCACGAATCGAATGCAAAGTCGCAAATGTTTCATAAACAATTTTCATTTCAGGACCTTTAAGGTACCTTTCGATATGACCGGGCACAATTAAAGTGTTCACATATTATAAGACAAACAATAAAACCATCATGACCAGGTATTGAGGAAATTGAAAGGGGGTGGATAATATGAAGTGAATTCCAAAGGATTTGACCAGATTGACTACACAATAAGAAAAGTCATTACAAGCATGCGTATTTCTTGGACTGTATAAGTTTGGAGATAATTCCACAAATCATGCCTTGTTCCTTTCATTTGTTTTTATAAACTTAAGTTAATGTTAGCCTATGCCAAGAGGACTATTGATTGAAAAATTACAGTGATCCAAGCACTGTATTGTGTTTTTTCTTATTTGCAAAATTGCTGTTTTCTAGTGATGAAGCATAATAAGATGAATAAACTGATTGTAATGCAAAACCCACACATGCGAAATACACATCCCAATGTATTCAAGGTGAAACAATATTCTTCTGACCCTCAAAAATAACTAATCCAAATCTCTATGCAATAACATCAAAATTGCATGCAGCATATATTTGTACAACAACGTGAGCAAAATATCGAGGGTTGGGAGCTACAAGGCCGTATTTGCACTGCACGGGCAACAAGGAGCCAGAAGGCCATATTTACAGTGCAACAAAGGTGTAAATTGAGATGACCATCTCAGGGTGCAAATTTTTTTGCTTTTTTATTTTTTTGCAAATACGGCCTTGTGGGTCTCAACCCTCTATATACTGATAAGGTTGCAGTTATAATTCGTCCAGTATTAAATAGAAGTCATCCCCTAGGGCCCCGGTATACATGTGCTCACTTTGTCCATTGCTTGCCTGGGTAACTATCGATGGGTTATCTGTCTAAAGCTATGGTCACAATAATCGTACGATCAGCTTACGAGCAGTGTTTAGTCCGTTTAAAAGGACCACTAGCAGTGAGTAAAGCGAGCAGCGAGGGCGTCGTGTGGTCCTATTAGATGGACTAAACACTGCTCGTAAGCTGATCGTACGATTATTGTGACCATAGCTTTACGTGAGTTGACATTGTGTGAATGAAAGGCCAAGAGGCACTTGAAAAACACATACGTACATTTTGTAATTCACAGTTTTCTATGCTTTGCTGGGTTAATTTGAGATTATGGTTAGCATAATTAGGAACTTTTTTCAGCCATAACAATTCCAAAAATATGCAAGATATATGTGAGTAATTAATAAGCGGACCAAAATCTCAAAAACGTTGTAAAAAATGAAGCAATCGGAATAAGCGACTTTATAACTTGCATCAATTACAAACCAATGGTTAAAGGTTCTTTGCTTGAACCTTGCAGTTCTGAGATTGAAACAATCTTAGAAGTAGTTTGATGTAAAAAAACACGTTATTTTTATTCATATCGACCAAATTTAATCAGACAATTAGACATCGAACATATTAAAATATAAAATATACGTATAATTGCAAATTGTCAAAGGATCGATATTTACCTGATGAAAGCGTTGACAAGTTGCCTACACAAAACAAAATTTCACAAGATGCAATATTCATGATCAATTTTATATCAAAAAGTTCAATTTGTAGTTATATTTCAATATCTGTGTGTTGTTGTTGACACTGTACATTGCATTTACATGGGATGTTCAATGAGTTGGTTGCCTTAAAAAAAAGGAAATAAGTAACACCGTTTTTATTGATATGGTATTTAGTTTAATTGATGCATATACGAAAGAGAGTCTCAATTGAATATCTGTTTTCGTTTTTATTTTACGAGGGTTGAATTTTACCTGGAAAATTGAATAAGCAACAACATTTAATTGGAGTGCAATAACCTTAGAATCTCTCTCCCGAGCGCTGATTTTTCCTTCGAATGGCATTGAACAGGGACTGGGTTGCATATTTTAAACACGTCAGGGAGGAGATGCATGTGGGAGTTCTTGGTATCATAATAGTTATTTTGATCAATTTTGATGATGAATTATACAATTTGAATACCTCTACCCGGCATGTTTTGAAGTTGTGTAAACTGAAAACGAAAAACCGATGTTTACTTGAAACTTTATCGATTAGTTCTAATGCATGCCATATCAATACAAACGGCATTGCCTTTTTTATCGTCTACTTTAGGCCTCGAACTTAGTGAACTCATCTCGTACGAAATAGACTACGTTTTGTCATGACAAGATGAATAAGTCGACTTAAGTACTGTACTTAATAGTAGTGTACCTTAAAGGTAGGATAGTTACAAACGGAACACCATATTAATGGCTGATTTAAACGATTAGCTGATATTTTAATACGTTAATCCTTACACAATATCTAAAACTGTTTAAACGAGACCTTTTTTCAAAATCAAAATGATTTACAGAACATGTTTTGACAGAAATGTTTATAAATGCAGTTAATTCTAACCCAGGTGTTGTCTGTGGTGAGGAAGACAATCCAGTGTCAGTTCCGTTTTAAATACCTCAGTAAGACATCATTGATTACACAAAATACTGAATACTATTAGAAAAGTACAACCCAAGTTCATGCGCCTTAACGTACTTCGCCTGAGTCGACAAAACCTGACATTAAAAACGTTAATAAAGATTTGAAGATAATCAACATACCTGAAGATAATCTATGTTTAAGAAAAATTATGTATGCATTATACCTTCCTTTATTTTTCCTATTCTTACCTTGATTTAGAATAATAATCAAGTTTTCGCATCTACAAACTCTTATTTGGAAACAGAGAATAAGGCAACATTGGTAGATTACTGACACTCCCTAAAATCATAAGGATAAGGAGCCCTCAAGGCACATTGTACTCACAGACAAGTGTCGCCTGGGCACACACTCATAATCACGATACCTTCAAAATGCGCTATAAAATGTTAAATTTCATCGGCTATGCTAATATACCTAGGTTTTATAAGGTGGTAACCTCTCAGGGGAATTAATCGTGTGTCTAATTTGAAGAAACATCCAAACAAATTAAAGAAGTATTGAATTCATTCCAAATACAACAAAAGGGGAGCAAATACTTTTTGGCTTAGTATCTGTGCGTCTGGAGCCCTTTTTAAAATTAGCCTAAAGCATTGTACTTTTTCAAGTAAACATTCAAGTGTCTATTTTGCGTATCTTAGAAATCTCATCCTCTATTATAGTTCTATCTTTTGATATGCTGCGTCAGGTTACTACCATGATTACTATGCTACCTTGATTATCGCCTTTCATTTGATATATATTCTCTCATGAGGGTTTTTGTAAATCTTCGTCTCCACAAAACACATCTTTTAAAGGAGTTAATTTAACGTATGCACAACTGGTTATTACTAAACGTTAATTGGGCGTTATTAAACTATTTCTTGAACTGAGTTGTAATGTATAACGTTTATTGCTAATAATAACTTGTGAATAATTTATCTCTCACGGTTTGTATGTCAGTTATTACAATATTTTCCAAAGACATTGACATTTCATTACTGATTTTAAGGTTTTCCTAGGTTTGATTGGAAGATTTTCAAAAAAAGATCAGAAAATTTAAAATTTGTCAATTTGAGGTAATTTTACATCAAATGATCTCCATGTTTAATGTTGTTTGGCTGAACAAAAGCACAATGGAGAATGCGAAACACTATTTCATATTTCATATTTATTATTTTCCATATCAAAAACAACAAAAGATATAATTAAAACACATGTAATTGAAACAAAATGATATGGGGGATGTGATCAAAAGGCCGGAGGCAAGAGGTGATCAAAACCCACATTGAAATACACAACAAAAGTGTTTCAAACATATTATACATATATCACATGTCAAAATACATAAAACAAAAGTCTTAAAATTAACCACACACAGACAAACATAGAAAGGTCGCTTCAAACAGAAAGAAATCGGTATTTTTAAATAAGGTGACACTTAAATTGGTTACGGAAATGTTTGATTGATTTAGACGTTTTGAGTTTGAGATCAAGGGATCTCTTCAGAATTGGGCCAGAAGTTTGAACTGTTTGGTCTGAAAAAAGATTATTTTTTTCGAGTGAAAGTATAATCATTATCATTTCTATACTGATGCAATCCGCCTTGTTTTGAACAGACGTTTTGAAACCCAGTTGGAAGCTGATTGAGAGAGTGTCTGTACATAAAGCTCCCCACGTCCAGTTTGTATGTGTCAAAGATATTAAGAATATTCACTATACGTATACTATTATAGTATACTATATATTATACTGATATTAGATTGAGTAAGTATGACTTAAAAAACAAGGTCCGTATATCACATCACAAGTGAGACTCATTAGTAATGATATTGTAGACCTGTTATAACTACTAACAGCATCAAAAATCCTACATAAGCTTAGTGCCTGTTTCGAAGTATACATTTTAGCGCCGAAACTTTTTCCAAAGTTTACTTTAAAGGTTGCATAATTTTGTGAAAGCTTTACAGTGAGAAGATATGGGGGGAAAAGATTCAATCCATATCATGTATTTACTTTACTTTATCCTGATAGATTAAAATCACTTATCTGTATTACTCATAAAATTAAGGGTTTCTTAAAATTGTAGACCTTACCACGAATCAAACTTTAGCTATATCAGTCAGATCTACCGCGTGACATTTTGCAACTTTATAAAGATGCATAAGTAAAGTAGGCTTTTTCATTACAATTTTGTTTCCAAGTAGAGGGACAGCATATTCTCATTCTTACTCTTATTACGCACAGAGGTGGGTGGAATTTACACTTCAAGGCATTTGCGTTGCGGTGAATTGTGTTTGCTACTTTACAACCAAACGCAACGGCTAAATGTATGTTGAGTCGAATAAACGATTGACGTATCACATACGCCGAATAGATCGAAGAGTTTTGTTGGTTGTTTTAGATGTTTTGGAAAGAGAACAAACGATTTATTTTAGATGATCATTTTGATCCCATGTTTAATTCTGGAATAAATATCAAGAAACAAATCAGTTTAAAACCAGTTAAATCAAATCGTAATAGGTTACTTACCTAATGAATTAGAAATTGGCATATGAATCTGAATATAAATATGTTAGTATATTTTCAGCTGTAATTCAGTATCGAAAAATTGTATTCAGTTGTTCAATGAGCACATAAAAGGCTATCTAATTTGAATAAGCGCTGGTTGTGAAAGACAACATAGATACTCCCACCACGCTCATCAAAATTCTCAATATATTTTTCTTAGATGGATTAAGAATACTTTCATTTTTCCTATGGGATGTGACTAAAATAGCCTGCCGGAAGGTATTCACATTATTATAAGACAAACAATAGAACCACCATGACCAAGATGTCCCGTTCATAGGTATTGAGGAGATTAAAAGAGGGATAGGTTACAAAATTACTAAAGATGAGTTATTGTCATTTCAGCAACCATTTGCATCCAAAAATGACAACCTACTCGAAAGGGCCCAATATAACCAAATAAGATATTTGCAAAAAAGAGGAATGTGAATATGTTTGTTTTACTACGTAACTGACATATTGCAATTACTGTATTTTGAGTTAGGTAAGTGAATAATTATATATACCAGAAAAAAGATTGATTCATCATCGTTTTGTATTATCAATCTACATGTAAATGAAGGTCAAATTCAACTTTGAGATTTAATTATGACATAGTCTATATCACTAGATATTTGAGCATATAGAAATAGTTGAAAGTTTATCCCTTCTTATTTTTTCAGAGCTGATTTCAAAATTATCACAAAGACGGTTTTTGCCAGCTGATTCGTAAACCCACTTCGCTTTCACACAATCAGTTCCCCGAAAAAAAAAACATTCATACTGTTGGTTTTGAATTATAAGAGATGTATTACATGCATCTATTATAGTACATACATCAATAATATATCATATTTTGTTTGCATTTCCTTTTGGAATTGAACCAAAGCTGCCTGGATCCTCTTTAATCACCAACCTTTTTAATTGCTGAAAAAGGGATCAACGACCTGAGAAGTGCCAGGTTATCTCTATAATAATGAAGGTCAATCCATAAATCCTTTTCACAAGTATTGTGAAGATTAACAAAAATATATTTTGTACATGTAAGTAATACATCGCATATCTCGTATAACTTCACGAATCTGGCCTGAGGTGTCAATAATAATCCAGGGTTTTTATTGGGTAAGATTGGCGTCATTGGGCAAGTCCTCAAAAGCATGAAATAGGGCTTGGCAATAAGTGTGGATAATTATGCAGAAATGCATTACTTGAAAAAATGAAGTTATATAGTTTTATCCTTAGAAGCACAAAAACATCTAATGATTTTTAAGATCAGATGATGTTATTACTACCTCTAGCTCCATTTGTTAAATTAGAACGCTTTATTCGATTCAATCAAATGTTTCACACCTCACGAATCGAATGCCGAATCGCAAATGTTTTATAAACATCATCTGAAGAGGAAAATGGATGAGGGAGGGTAAAATTGTGTTTTCCGAGGTAAATCGCATTTTATTTGAGGAACGTTTTGAATTATTGATCTCGTGGACTTCCGTTTTGTTAAATGTAAACAAAAATCATGTTCAAATTTATTTCAATATCATATATGTACATAACAATTAAATAAATAAACAATACAAACTACTAAAAACAAAACAATAATATTATGGAGATAACAAAAGACCAATAAGGCCAGAAAGGGTTATCCCCGAGTAATTGGACTAGGCCCTAAGTTAAAACTTGAAAGTGGCGGGAGTGTGTGGCACGGACTTCAGAAGATAGGTACTCCAGAGAAAAACTATCACAAAATATTTATTTAATTGTAATGCAAAAATCAACATTTAAGAATATATACATCTCATAATTCGATATGAACAAAATAGTCTAACGAACTTGAAAAAAACAACCTAACCAATTTTATTTGCAATAATATCAAGACCTTGAAAAACATCCTAACCATTTCTCTTTGCAATCAAGATGGCACGAAGCATGCATTGGTACAATATCCAAATATTAAAAAACTGGCCTAATACCAACATGGTTATAGTCATAATTCGTTGTAGTATTAATAGAATTATCCCATGAGGCCTCGGTATAAGTATGCTCTCTTTCTCGACTGCTAGCCTGGGTGACTGTCTATGGGTTATCTGTCTGACGTATGTTGAGAGATGGTGTGAATGAAGGGCTAGGAGGCCCTTGAAAAGCATATAAGTAAAGTACACTTATTCCAATGAACAACACAAAAATGTCTCATTTAGCTTCGTGAACATATTAATACATGAGAATTACTCCTTCAGAATTAGTAATGTTTTGCTTAACAAAAACCTTACAAAGTTTGAAACAATGTTAGAGCAATAGATGGAGCTCCTTTACTACACCAAAAACCAACCGTTCAAATTTTAAAATCCCTGGCAGCACTGTGATTAGAGCAATCTTTAAAGTGTTTTGATATGAAAAAGTAATTTATATAAATCTTGAATTCAATGAAAGCAATTTTATTGCTGACACACTTCTTTCACTCAACAAAATTTTAAGGGTACGAGGAATCCACATGCTCAGGAAAATGTGAATCCTAACTATTTTTCAATCATGAAAAGATAAATAGTTTCCACTGCCTTT
>JXSR01S047363.1:0-10860 GCA_000969725.1 Ophiothrix spiculata
ACTTTTAAGTTGAACTTTGTGCTAATTTAATACTTGAGAGAATATCAGATTGACAGAATGCAAACTTGCCTGTAAGGGTCCGGCTATGTCGCTAATCTTTTAATGTAATGATCAGTCAGTTGCGAAATTGGTTCATGGATAAACGTGATAAGTGACAAGTATGTAATTTTCGCGCAATATGAACTTGAAAGAGCTTTTCATTAACAATGCATCCTAAAAATCATACGTTGGCATTTCCTATTGAAAAATCTAAGCCATCTTCAGAGAAACAATTTTAGTCTCTGCTATTGGATATCAAAAGTGACTAGAGTGGATAAAAACGCGAGACAATACATCTATTCCGTGTCTTATAATCTAGTGATTCATAGTTAAATGTAAGGCACAGTTGTACTCTGGCAGCCTAGTCCCGGATATGTACTATCTGACAAAACACATTTCCGACCTTTTAGTCCATTTAATGTCCAACAAATTATGTCCATTTCATTTTATGGTCAAATATCACAAATGGCATTATTTAGATAGATAGAATATTCCATTAATAACATATGGTGAATCTTTTCTGACATTTTTTTGAGTTTATAAATGCTTTGGGTGGTTCCTTTTTCTATAAAGTTCAAAGTTCACCAGTCAATTACAAAGCAAAAATTTGAAAAAGTAAATAGCAGGACCCTCAGAAAGCAGAACTTGTAAAGTGTAGTGGCCCTTATATAAGATAAACGGTCAAGTGTCATAAAAAGAATGAATGTAACCATTATCTTAGCAACAATGCAACTTGTGTGGACTCTCATTCATCAAAAACAAGCATTCACACCAAGTATTCACTATGTATTCAGATAGAATCAGTCAAACATCTTGAATGCCTTAACACCTTATTACATGGTTACTGAAATATTCAAATATCTGACAGCTATGTTATGGATAATGCAGGTCGAGGTTGTTCATCTTGATCAGAGTTTCGTCCCAGCCTTAAGCGTAAGTGATGTGTTTGATGTAATGGGAAAGTCTCTCCCATCTTCATCCTATTGTAATATTCATGGAATTTCGTATGCAACCCCCGGGATAGTAGTAGTCATTTATTCATAGTTTTGACTATGCTCATGATGCTAGTGATTTGTAAACATAGCGAGGAATTTTTAGACTTAACAAGTTTAAGAAAGCAATTTGGTGGCATATTCATTTTAAAAAGGAATTGCTTGTCGTACAAAATGGCCATAAATATCGCTTGTATGTCATTTTGTATGTAAACTATCATTGCGCTTGCCATTCCGCTGTCAATCTTGAAGGAATATACGGTCAATGCCAAGTTATTACCCTTATTTTCATCCTTCATTTTGTCAGTTTCAACGATGTGTCTTTCAGCAAATTGTCAATGTTCCGGTCTTCTCATTCTCCCCTTACATTGCCGAGAGGAACATCAAAATTACATGTTTGCCTCCTCTGTCAATCGTATGATATGTTTGCCTCGTCAGATTTGTCAGTGTGGCGAATCACTGCTCAGTTTGATGCATTGAAGAGACAACATACAGGAAATGTAGAAAGACGAATGCAATCACAGTTTCTTATGTTTGTGATCGCTTTGATTTGAGATTTGACAACCTAAAAGCATTTCAACATATATGATATGTTTCCATACAGTCGCCTTCAATATCTGATTAGTAATATCATTCTCTTATATCAAATCTTACAATGACATGTACAGGAACAGGAAGCCAAAAGCTAAACTAATTCATCACGTCTTATTATACAGGCCCCTGTATAGGTTAGTTAGAAGTGACATTTTCTTGTTAAGCATGTTAAGAACAAAATGTACATTGGATGACCTGCTAGTCCTAACTAAATTGATGTATTTGAAATATTCATGATATTGTGTTACCCCCAGGACACATACATTGATGGATGAAATTATACGATTTACTATAGCCTACTATACTATATACTAGGTCTTGTTTGCGCATTTTGAAATACACTCAGAAATACATTCTGTTCTCGAATTAATGCTCAGACAGGCTTTGCTATAGACAGAGCACCGAGAGAAAACCGCCTTCAGCATTTGTGAACTAGAGCAACTGTACATGATAAGAGAAAAACCTAGTCAAATACTAAATGTGTGGTGCTCTGGCAAAATGAGCGGAAAGTCGCGATTTTCAAAATTGAGTTTATGACATATTCTAATTCTCTATAACCTCAGCTTTCGAATGATATATAATATGTCATACTTTCTTTTTACAATTTTCATTTAGAGATCGAAATACAAGACAGTCCACTCAAAATCTGGCAGTAACAAATTGTCGCAAATCGATTTTAAAGTTACTGATTACTATAGTGTATAATAACAAAAGGCAATCAATAACCCGTGAATAATTGCACTTCCCGGCATAATTGACCTTCAAAACATCAGGTATATATTAAAACCTATACATTAATGTGTTTTATGTCAAAAAACGAAATTTGATCTTTTCACCACTAGTATTTTTACTTTAGCAGCCATTTATTCAAAATCGTCAATCGCGACTTTCCGCTCATTATGCCAGAGCACCACACAAATACATACCAGTGAAATTGAATTAAACTGTAAACACGAAAATGTGACATATCCTTATGGGTAAAATGCATTGTCAATTTTCTTTAATGCAACCCAAGTTGAGACCCCACCTCCGATATCCTGTTCTTACAATTACAATTTAGGAAATGCTCATGCTCATTTTATCCTATGATGGAGATGTACAAATACCACTTCATTGACAAGAAATAGATCAAAGAATGGTAAAGCTTAAGCTCGAAAATGACCTGTAAGTTTACTGTTTGTACTAAATAGATGTAGCAGCACGTACACACAGTTTGTTATTCAATTTTAGATGTCACAACGCCTTCCTTTTAACTTTATTACCTGAACACTATAAATAAGAATCCATTTTCAATCTCCATTGTGCAGCATGCATGTCGATGTACCTTGTTTAACCATATTTGACAGTTACAATATATCTAAAAACGCTCACCTAGTATATTTTTCTCAGTTTATTTGTCAAATCTTTTATCAAGTTACTAAGTAAAGCCCTATAATGTCAAAATATATATTTAAATCTGACATGAATGATTTAACACGCTAAGGGAAATGTATATTGTGCGTAGGACGTCATTTGACAAATCCTATTTCCTTGTTATGTCGTCTTTATACATACGATGACCTGCTAGTCGCATCTAAATTGATGTCTTTGAAATATTCATGATATTGTGTTACCCCCAGGACAAAAACATCGATGGATGAAGTTATACGATTTACTGTACTAGGTCTTGTTTGCGCATTTTGATACCCACTCAGAAATGCATTCTGTTCTTGAATTAATGCTCAGACAGGCTTCGCTTTATACAGAGCACCGAGAGAAAAAAGCTTTCAGCATTTGTGAACTAGAGCAACTGTACATGATTAAAGAAAACCTAGTCAAATACTAAATACATGCCAGTGAAACTGAGATTGTAATAAACTGTAAACACGAAAATGTGACATATCCTTATGGGTAAAATGCATTGTCAATGTTCTATGCTGTAACCCAAGTTGAGACCCCACCTCCGATATCCTGTTCTTACAACTACAATTAGGAAATGCTCATGTTCATTTCTCCTGCAATAGAGATACCTGAGCTAGTCTACCACTTTAGAGAAACCCCTTTTTACAAGACCTAGAAAAGAGATAGTGATAGTTAAGTTCCCAATATAACTGATCATGTTATTGAAGCTAGACTACCACTTTGAAAACCCCATTACGTAAATATAATCAAACGACAAGTAGTGTTACCTAAACATTCTCCAAACACATTTGACTATCTAACACTACATTCCATTAACCTCATTGGCTTTTGTATTCATGCAAATGTTAAATTGACCCAGGATTGATTTGTTTTGTGGCAATATTTGCCAACATCGTGGCAGGTGCCCTATAGCTCTTTTATTCCAAATAAGATGAGAGCTCTTTAAGAGGGGAAACCAAAATCTATATTATTTCTTTTGTGTAGCGAAATGAACGCACCCAAATATAGATATGATACCATGGGGTAATATCTGGAACCTTTTGGCAGCCATTATTCAAGAAATATATTTCAGATAGAATCTTAATTTGACAATCATAGACAAGAACTCTTATAAAATCCAATTTAGATGCTACACATATATCAAAACTTCTCTATAGGAATCAAATTGTATAAACAAGAAACTATGTCAAGCATATCGTTTGAGGCATAATAATTGCAATTTATTCATGACTTCGTATACATGTCTAATATAAAATCGAGATGGAATGAAACTATGCATGTAATATTAATCTAATATTGATACAAATTTGGTTTATTATTCACGATGTTTATTCTTTTAATAATAAACTATGATGCTTTATCTTCTCTATGGCACCATCGTGCTCAGCCCTATTTGGATTTCAAACATTTTTCTAGACACCTTCAGTACGTTGGCACAACACGATGAATAAAAACATGATATAGCAAAGTAAACAAGATAAAAGAATATCATATGATCCATGAGTAGACCTGTAATTCATGTCATGCAGTTCCTCGTCAAATGTTATGCTATATTGTGTAACACATGACTCAGTATATAAGGTAACGCTAGTTGGTTAATAAATATTCATTTTTTGGAGTGTGATCGGAAAGAGAGGTTAGGAGACTGAAATATCATGAAAAATGTGACTACAATCACCAAGTAGTCCTGTATTAAACTCGTAGTATAATTATCAGTCTAAACCATTGGAGGCATTATTTTCGCATGAATGTGAAAATCTGAATAATAGATATCAAATCTAGAGGTTTGTGCGTTTATTCAAATAAGATGAGGTTTCTTAAAGGAAACCATATGTCTATATGTCATTTGTGTATCGAAAATTGAAGGCATCCTAAATCATGAAAATATAGATATGATACCATGGGGGTAATATTTGGAACCTTTTGGCAGCCATTATTCAAGAAATATATTTCAGATAGAATCTTAATATGACAATCATAGACAAGGACTCTCATAAAATCCAATTTAGATGCTGCACATATATCAAAACATCTCTATAAAGAATCAAGCTATATAAACAAGAAACTATGTCAAGCATATCGTTTGAGGCATAGTAATTGCAATTTATTCATAACTTCGTATACATGTAATATAAAATTGAGATGGAGAGAAACTATGCATGTATTATCAATCTAATATTGATACAAATTTGGTTTATTATTCACGATGTTTATTCTTTCAATATTTATTCTTTTAATAATAAATTATGCTGCTTTATCTTCTGTATGGCACCATCTAGCTCAGTCCTATTTGGAATTCAAACATTTTTTCAAGTTACCTCCTCTGTTGACACAACCCGATGAATAAAAACATGATATAGCATAGTAAACAAGATAAGAGAATATCATATGATCCATGAGTAGACCTGTAATTCATGTCATGCAGTTCCCCATCAAATTGTATGCTATATTGTGTAACACATGACTCAGTATATAAGGTAACGCTGTTTGGTTAATAAATATTCATTTTTTGGAGCGTGATCGGAAAGAGAGTTTAGGAGACTGGAATACTATTAAAAATGGTACTGAAATCTAAGTAGTTCTCCTGCATCCAAATGATACTATAATCGTCAATCTACACAATTTGAGAAGTATATAATCACCTGATGGTCTTATAGAAATTTGAAATTCTGAATTATGATGATCAAATCCAGATGATTTTTAGTTTTGTAACCACTTCAAACAAATTATTTCATAATATCTAAAATGTTAGACAGAGTTGAACTACAAGTCGAGAGGTCTTTGATATTTAACATCAAATCTAAAGGAAACAGAAATTATTTCAATTTTCCATCAAAAACCCCCCTTGTAGACAGACAGTAAAACTATTCTTCTATAGCATGTGCATCGTCGAGGATTTGAAGATCACGGTCGTGCACACATTGTACTTTTAGAATGGGTGAAACTTTATATCATTTTTACAGCTTGTAAATTCTCAACGCAAAGGTCATAGGTTAATACGTTGGTTGACTTTAAAATCAACTTATACCAGATGAGCTTACGATATGAATCTGTAGTGCTGAAACGCAAAACATTGTCCCCTTAACTTAGCGATAATAGTACCACTTCAGATGAGATACATTTTCATCAATCTATAAAGCTGAAGATGAATCACTTCAATCAATAAACTGGTTTCCCTAACGCCTTTAATAATATATAATGGATGCCACTAAATGTTATAAAGTATCATTTATCAAAAATAGGTATCATTAATGAGTATTTTATTCCATTAACATGCCAAAGATCAAAGAGAGTGCTCTTAAAACTAATGAACTTAAAATCACTGTCATTCTCTAGAAGAATTACAACTGACAAAAAGTACCTGGCAATCAATTCGTCAAATTGTTGATAAAACTATACTATTTAAAAAGTTAAACACTGTACTTTTAAGAAAGATCATATTCATTAGGTATGGTTGGTGGTTTTAAATATCTAGCCTTCAGTGAAATTTAAGCTAAATGGTTAAACTGTGAAAACGTCTTTACCTTTTTGTAAAGATGAAACAAAACAATTAACCATGCAGATCGTGAAATTGAACTTCAATTACAAAAAAAGATAGGTATCATTAACCATTATCCATTAGCGCAGATTTCAGGTGTTACCTCTTCAATCGACGGATAATTGTGACTGTATTGTCAAGTAGTGATTTAGAAAGATTTAAAGAGACCAAATGGCGCATTTGACGCTGCCAGAATTGATTAAGGGACAACGATAAGTTGTTTTATTCAATCAGTTATCCTTAGGAGAAGAGAGTAAAACTGATATGGACTGTCAACAACCATGGCATAAATGCTTAGCGATGTACATCATGCACTATTTGCCCTAAATCTAAAAAACGATCATAAATTTTTGATTTTGTATGTTTTGTCAGGAATTGAAAATATTTGAAAGTATCAAATGTCTAAAAGCAAACCCAGGCTGGTATTTTATATACAGTGTATATACAACAAAACATGTGAACACTTAGTTGTCAGATTTGAAACAAGAGTGAATGATCGTAATGAGAGAAAGCAATTAGCTCGCATTAATTGGTTTTAGAAAATAAAGCGCCTTTTAATACTAGAAAGAATCAAGCGTTCATATATCATTAATGTAGTTGCCTTGAAAGTGACTAAGTCTGTCAGGAGTTGTAACACATATTGTACTGATTTGTATCATGAAGCCAGTCATGACTTATTAAAAGATGACTTTCATCACCTTTTATCTCTTTTTGATGAAAAGCACCCTTTTCTGCAGGATTTTTGCTTGATTTAATGTCACGCTATCTCCAACGGAAACCGTGTCTCAAAATGCATAAGGCTAGCTAGGGGCGTGCCTTTTAAATTTCAACCTCTGACTATGTTTTAAAAACATGCATCATTACTGTCAGCACTATGTTTCCAAGTCATTTCGTCATCATCAGTTTTGTTCTGCGAAGAGAGGTTGATAAATGACCATATTGATTTGGAGTGACACACATAAACCTTTTGTTGTCCGTAACGGAACCAACCAAATATTACACTTAAATAAAGACCATAGTGTGACAATGGCTTTTTGAAAACAAAATTCTACAAGACCAGGGCAACGTTAAAATATTTCGATAAATCTGTATTTTCAATATCTAAGATGGCATATGACTTGAATCTAAATGAGTCTTGATTTAGTTTAGATTGTTTGCCTCAGGGTATTTTCAATTATTACAGTAACGTTTTGGATAAATTTCTTTACGATATTAAGTCGATAGGAATAAAATTTTAAATATTCAAATGGTCAATAAAATTCAGTTGAGCAAAAATGCATATCGTCTACTTGAGAGCACAATATCTATATTGAATGTTATACAACAGTCTTATGGAATTGATTATTTATATTGAATATCGACACCAATGTATCGATCTGTGTTGGTTTATTAAATACTGATGGAATAGTTTAATCTATACGTGTTGCGACTTGAAAGAAGTACCCGAGACTTGTCCTTATTATCAATTTATTATCAATAATGATCAATTTTTGGAGACGGTAAACTTTTGTATTCCTCTAACAGTTCAATTTTTGTTTGGTAACATCATATCAATTCTAAAGTAAGTGATGTCTTTTTTCCATTGGGGTTACTCGCCTGAACATGATTCAGTTAGCTAGTAAGCCAAGGTCATCATGACGAAAAGATATTGCGAATATGCATTAGTATGATATTTAATTTTTAGCATAGTATTATAAGGTAATAATTGATAATGAAAATTGATTGACCCGTTGTTCATTTCGGTTTTTTTAATTATCATAATTTAGTGATTCAAAATCATTAATGATAATGAAAAAGACATTGTGTTGATATGCCAATGATATAATGCTATTCATATTATCGCAATAAGATATATATCTAGTTAATGTCCCATTGGTTAAAGAAATATTATATGATATTATTTAAATTCTAGATAGATTGATCTGTTAAATCCATATTTAGCTTTAATATGCTTTTAAATCAAATTGATCGACATATCAATATATTGCCCTATAATTTCGCCACGTTCAGTTCTGCTGTTTCTGGCTGGAACAAAATGATAAAACGCTCTATTAATCTATTGTTATGTTTGTCCCTCCCCCGGAGTTGAGATACATTACCTTCATTTGTTTAATAAATAACTTTGCAACAAAACTGAAATGGCGCTGAATTTTAAGTGTTAACTTGATGAATAGCTATATTTTCTATTTTGTGACATCAACCCCATTGTCTAGACAAAATGTCAATTGCTATGTATGATTTATGGATATTGCAATACTAAGCAAAGATTTGTTTAAGGCATTGATTCAAAAGAACCATACACATATAAATATAGCTTCAAAAACTTGAGTTTTTCCATAAAAAATAAATAAACAGACCATAGTAAAATAAAGATCAACCTAATTTTAAAGAGGGTAAGCAAAGACAAAAATGTATTGAACGGATTTAAAAAAATCTATACTGAGCATGCGTAGAAATGAAGTCGATGGAGTCAAAGTCATTAATTACTACGTTAGCATAATTTATCAATCAATCAATGTTAATTAACATAATTTATTGATCAATCATTGCTAATGCATATTAATGACGATGACGTATTATAGCTCATTCACTCAGAAGTGATAATGTTGCATTGACATCCCAAACAATTGTGACACCTTAAAAGTGTTACTGTGATGGATGGGTGCATTGATTCTTTTGGAAAGAGTTCTATATCAACCCCACTGATTTCTTTCAATTTGTGACAATTACAAAATAAGATTGATATTAGGAATTAAGTAACATAAATTAGCAAATTCTTAGTATAAATGGATCAGATTTTAACGTGTTACTTTGATGTATTACTACCCCTAGATTTTATGAACTGAAGATAGGTAAATTTGACACCCTTTTAATCTTTATCATATCTAAGTTAAGGTGTTTATTAGTTTTGATGAGTATAAGTATTGTTCTGAAATCCCATTTTCTTTTTGATTTTTCTGATTTACCTTGGGGCAAAAATAGGTTTCCTTAAAAATGGTGTACATACACTCTAAAAATGCTGGGATAAAAAGGGAACATGGTTGGCAGGTTGGGCTAAAGTTTGCATAATATTGGTTTGTTTTATACACAATCTTGGGTAAATGGTGCACGTTTTACCCAATATTGTGTCAAATGTTACCCAACTTGCCAACCATGTTCCCTTTTTAACCCAACTTTTTTTAGAGTGTATAAAGACAGACACGAAATTAAACAAGTCAAAATCAAATGCTTTTCCCTTCTTTTAGAACTTTTTTAAACACATTAAATCTTTGATGGAAGCTGATAGATCAATTTATTGAAGGTCAAGTCAAATTTAAACAATATTTTTTCAATTGTAACCATTGGTGTAGGCTGAAAGAATAATTCAATGAAGATCAAGTTCAAACATGTAATGCTTTCCCCTCATTTTTCGTGCGTGATGGAACCAGATATAACAATTTAATGAAGGTCAAGTTCAAGTACACAAATCAAATAATGTTTTTCCCTCCTTTTATATCATACCTCAAATACATTATGTATGATTTAACCCGGTACATTTATTAGATGTAGATTCCAATAGATAAATTTCACATGTTATCATAATTCATAAGATAAGATTCATAAGATATAGTATAAATGCGCTTATGTGGTATATTTGTATTCGGTGGTAAACATAGCAACCATAATCACTTATATGTGTATAATAATAATTGTCTGCGCTTCTTATGTTACTCATTAAAGTATTAACTCAAACCTTGTCAAATTACAAACAGAAGAAACCGAAATATCAACAGTCAGCAAATTAGGAGCAAAACTTGTACATTTTTTTTTTGGCAAGGATAATTTTTAATAAAATAGAACGGGCAATGAAGAGTGAGAAAACTAGACCATTATGTGCTATTAAGCAATTTTGGGTTGGGTGCAGAAAAATGTTATAGAGCATGCTTGAAATGAACTTGAAATCAGAAACATTTAAGAATAAACAACTCCATCCATTGTGGTGTCACACTTTCACATGATGTAACATGTTGTGCCTAAAATGAGAAACGTGTACGATCTCCTTTACTATAAAGCTTCATGTTTACCATTTCTATATAATTCAGCTAATGTATCTAATGTACTATTTGACATATTAATTGACGCAGTAATGTTTTTCTCTCTTCATTTTTGTAGCATGAATGCATGAATGCAACGAAATAAATCGTGCGAATTCGTCGTTGTTTGTACGTATTACTTTAAGCATGCAAAGTAAAGTTTCTACTTAGGTAAATTGCTGATTTATATTTTTACTATTATTGTGAAAACTTGCACATATTT
>JXSR01S047368.1:0-18156 GCA_000969725.1 Ophiothrix spiculata
CATCGAAATAATCCTTCATGTATGTACACCATATTTGATATTATACAAATACATTCATTAACAACGTTGTGCAGCCAGATATGTCAAACTTGTGGAAAGGTTCATACTTTTCAAAGTAACAATGAATGTACAGATTTATTATTGATGAGCTATTTACATTTGTTTCTTTAGGCTTCATTTGGTATATTCTGAAGCTGATTCATACATACATCATAATATTTGATTAAGACTAAAAAGTAGATCAATGAAAACTGATATTAAATGAAATACTTTCCTAAAGAGCTTTTCTCTTTCAGGCAATTCTGCACCTTGCAAGTTTTCCTTGGCATTGGCACTATACAAGAAACCCTAATATAGATTTACATTAAGGCAAAAGCATATGCCCGTTGATGGTCAAGGGGAGGGGCATACAGACCCATCATCAGAAATTTTGCCTAGGCAAAGGCATTTTATGTCAAAACTCTTCTCATAGATAAAATACCTCAACAGAACCAAAAATTTCCCACCAAGAATTTTCAAACTTGTTTCCCAGTGTAATTTTTCAATAAAATGTGGCTCATATTTGAAGAATGTAAGTACAAACACATTCAGGAAATTAAATTTGAAAAAGTTGTTCCTTTAAGATTCTATGGGCTAAACAAATTTGAAGAGCTCCCTTGAAAATACTTTTAATTAGCATAAGAGGGGAGGGTAGATTTTTTTGCCACTAAGTGAAGCTATCGTAAAGTTAGACAAGTACATGAAAGGGTGATGAAAAACTAACTGATGCACAAAAACCATACGAACCATCCACCTACTTGACTACCTAAGTGTAACAACTTAAGTGGTCAAGGGGGGGGTCCATATGGACCCAACATTTGGTTTTTGTGCGTCAGCGCAAAAACACAAAGTAATTTTTCATCATCCTTCTATGTATTTGTCTAACTTTACCATACCCTTCACTTGGTGGCAAAAAAAATCAAATCGACCCACCCCTTCCCATGCTAATTAGCATAAATAAGCATTTTCAAGGGCGCTCTTCAAATTTGTTTTGCCCATAAAATCGTAACCGAACAACTTTTTTCAAATTTTATTTCAGGGATGATTTTGTACTTACATACTGCAAATATGAGCAAAATTTTATTGAAAAAATTTGGAGGGAAAAGTTTGATGTGACAAGGCAAAATTTGTTTTGACCACCATTTGTCCAATTTTCAATTTTTTCCCTTTGTTTTAGTTCTTTTGAAGTACTTTACCTGTGACCAGAGTCTCAACATAAAATTTCTTTGTGAAAGCCCTTTTTCGGTGATGGGTCCATATGGACCCCCTTGACCACTAACGGGCATGTGGAGGACCTTGACCACTTAAGTGTTAACAAAGAATATGCCAATTATCAACATTTTTGTATTGAAAAGTTACGAAAATATACTCTTTATCACCGTCAAACAACAAAGCAACCAATTTGTACCATAAGCAGTCAGAGACTACTAACAGTAATAGTACAGATTTGGGTTTTGCTAATTATGTTATTGCAGAAATATGGTGACTTATGTGAACAATTTTTCGTTTTTGTTTTTTTTTGCTTACATGCAACGTCTACATTGAAAAAAAATAGGGCCTTTCTAACTTATGAGTGAGTTAACAAGATGTTTTGATACAACTGAAACAATAGTGGCCATATATTCTTTATCAACACTTATATAAATGCATATTAATCTCTCTCAACACTAAGTGCATATAAACACCCATTTAAGTATCATATAATGGACACATGATTTACGAACAAAGATACCAGATAGGTCACGTCTCTTTTTTCCTAGGACAGGAAACTTTACCATGTATCAGAGGTCCCTTTTGTTGCTCCATGGATAGAAGTCCCCTTTACCTGTTGCTCCATGGATTAGAAGTCACCTGAACCTGTTGGTTCCCAATGCAAACGATCCACTTGTGGTGTGGCGGTTAGAGTGGTATTAAAACAGCATTAGATTCCACAGCACTAATTGATCTACCCCGCACCACCCTATGGCACATGCGGGCCACCATTACAGGACACACCGGTTGCACTAAAGTGTCTCAAAAGTAGTTAAAATGTGGGTTGAGTGGCTTAGTTTTGTTCTAGATATTTACTTTGGATGTCTGTCAACAAATATTGATGCAAAAATCTCAGTTTTTCTCCAATATAAGCTCATATTTGGTCATTTTCCCTCTAAATTGAGAGACGCAAAAATGGTCTAGAAATCACCCAGAACACGAGCTGCCGTTAAACATGTTAAAAATGTAGGGTAGTGTAGGGAAAAATCGAGCTGCTGAACCCCACTTCAAATGCTTGTCAAATGATAGTAAATATCATTGTTTTTCAGAAAATCAATGGTTTTATTGCATTGTCACACCATAAATGTTAAATTTTGGGGTAAAAAAGACACGATATTTGCATGTAAAACAATAGGAATACCAATTAGTGCTGTGGAACCATTAGAAGCACCATCAAGCTATTAAAGCACCATTGAGCTATTATACTGTATTAGTTCGATGGAAGCACAAATATTCAAAGTAATCAATGGGAAATGGTTTGAAGGGTTTTACAATATAAACTTTCTGTCCAAAAACATGTAAATCTTATTTTGAAAATTTAAACTGATGTCCATAATGAAGTTCAAAATTATCATCAAAACACTTAAAACTGATAAAAAAAGAACATTTGACAGTCATTTTTAATATAGACCATGTTTTGCACACCAATTTGAATGAAAAGACACAATTTGGTTATAAACGCCCTTTTTGAGCCAATTAAACCACAATCAATTGATTATTTGGAACACATACAGTTTTGAATGGTGTTTGAATGGTGCTCTAATTGATTTGGGTAAGAACTATTCATTTTAAGAGAAATGGGTCTGTTTTAATACCCAAAACCTTTTCCCCTTTGATTTTTTTTTATGTTTAATGTTTTTAACATAATCGTTTTGCCCTTGAAATAATGATGATAACCTGTTTAAAGTCCAAATGATATCAAAATGTTAACAAAAATTAGGTTTAATATAGCAGTTTAACTATTAATAATTAACAATATTATTTAAAGAAAAACGCAATGGTACATAGTTTAGAGATAGCAACAGAAACCTTCACCTCAAATGTAGGTTCTTGAAATGTTCATCATCAACAATGCTGCCCAAAATGAAGACCGAAATGTTTGCTAAAATGCATATTTACATATTCAAATTCATTAGAGTGCCATTACATTAAAATAGCATTCAAACAGTATGTGTTCCAAATAATCAATGGTTTCAAGGGCTCAAAAAGGGTGTTTGTAACCAAATTGTGTCATTAAGATACAAACGTTTGAGCAAAACAAGGTCTATAAATAGCTGTCAAATACACTTTTTCTCAGCCTTAGGTAGCAATTTGGACATCAGTTAATTTTGGGCATCAATTATAATTTTCAAAATGAGAATTTTTAAAGAAATGTTTATATTGTAACCCAGCATTTTCCACTAATTACTTTGAATATGTTGTGTTTCTAATGATGTTTCAATGCCACTCTAAGTCTTATCCATGTTCAAGCATTTAAAATACAAACAAAGGGTCAATGGTACAAGTTGCCCTTAAGGATAGAAATTTAAGGTAAGGTCCATGTTTTTTTCTTTAATTTTTCATGAAACAAGAATTGCTATAAAAATACATGTCTGTGTAATTAATATCTGCAAATGATTATATACACTAGGAAGCTGGTCAAGGAAGCTGGTCAATTAAGTGTTCCTGATGTGATACCATAGACTAAGAAATTTCATACATTTGGTGTAAAGGTTTGTTCTAGAAATTGTTAGTTTATAATAACAATTGAAAAAAAGGGGAAAAAAAAAGGGCCAACCCTAATTTTAGCAAAAACAGCAAAATACATATGTACATATAAAATGCACATTTTCTATTTATGAAGAGTTTGTTTCCAAAACGGCCTAAATCCATCTCAGTTCTTTTTGAGAAAACCGGCAAAAACTGTTTTCTTGTTGTACAAAATTACTTTTCAAGTTTCTGCTGCTTTACACTTTATGGTGCGTTTACACTATGACGACTTGTTTCGACGGAGGGTAACGTATTTGCAACTAAAAAGTTGTAACTGAAAATGGCTTATAGTAACGATAGTGTGCGTGGCTAGCAGTGTGTGTGAACGTTAACTGACTTTAACTATCAATGACGGGCTTAACAGCACCTTTAGAAAATAGTCCTCTAATTAATGTGACAACACTCAAGGAAATCAGAACTTCATTATTAATTTTTCATGTAAAGCTTTATTTTCGCTTGGCAGTGGATTTAGGCCCTTTTGGGAATAAACTATGGATTAAGGCCCTTTTGGAAACAAATTGTATTTTTGTTCACTGGTAAACTCAATTAAAGCAAGTTCTGGGGAAAATAGTTTGGTTCCATGAAACCACTACTATAGTACCACACCATGGCACCAATAACTTATTTTTTACCAAAAGTTGATTTAGGTCCCTTTTGGGAATGATCTCTTCATTTAGAGTTTATTTTTAAAAAGGCCTAAATCCATCAGAAAATCACCAAAAGACCAATTTCTTGCCATGCTTAATTCATTTGTAAGTTTTTACTGCTTCACAAGTTGGGGATAGGTCTTCTAACTATAGTGACATCACTTATGTAAATCAAAACGTTATGTCTTATTTCTTATTGAGAGGTATATTTACACCCTAAAATGGAGTTAGACCCTTTAAGAAACAAACTGTTGTGGATTTAGGCCCTTTAGGAAAGAAACGCAGATTTTGGTGTACTGGCAAACTCAATGAAAGCAACTTCGGAAAATACTTTGGTTCAATGAAACTACTATTAAAGTACTACACTACGGAACCAATAACTCAATTTTGGAAAATGGAATTAGGCCCTTTTGGAAATAAGCTCTTCATATGTTGTGAGAGACACCACACAGGCATGGGGTGATAGGACGAGTCAAGTTCATAAGGTGTGATAGGGTTCCAATCCTGAGGAATCCAATCTTTTTCATGCATGAATTTCATACCTAGGTTACAAAACTTCATTAATTAAATGAAAGAGTTCATGCATAGACGGATTCCCCCATGATATCATATCACTTTCTGAGACATCATATGCAGGTGTACCATTTTGATTCTGTTGGCGGTCAATCTTTACCAGTTTAAACCCATCAACAAGAACCAGGAGACCATACATGAGATCCTGGTTAGAACCAAACGCTGCAATGCATGACTGGACTAATCGTTCTGTGTTATTAACCAAGACACGTTCTAATCGCAAAGTTGATCCACATTTCGTTTTTGACACTATTTCAATTACAATTTTGACTCTTACTTCATATTTCCCTATTTGAGGATTCCGTGCATTTGGGACTGGATACCTTTGATACACAAGAGCATTTGGCTTGTGGGATTCAAAGTAGTAAGGCAACTTTGCTGGATCCATAATGAATCTCCCTGGGTTGGTCAATATGTTGCGCATAAGTGTCATTCTTTGTGGTCTTTGTACAGCTCCTGGCGGTGGTTGTGTGGTGTCTATTACATCCTCATCCAGAGGAGGTGGTTGCTGTCCCCCTCTTTCCACTGGTGACCGAGACCTTGACCTTGAATCTGAACCACACCGTGTCCTTCGAATCACTCTGCGGGTCATAGGTCTTCCTTGGCGTTCAGTTAAAACCTGGTCTTCATGGTAGTCGTACACTAAACAGTGGATAGCACCCATTTCCAGTGAGCAAGTTTCTGGTACTGAGAGTACTAATCGCTGCTGGTTATTGATGGGTTGCTGATCTACTTTTACACAATTTGGAAAGAGATGTCTGAAAAGATCTTTAAACTCTACTCCACTTGTCTCCAGTTCATTTATAATGCAGGTTACCCATTCAGTAACTGGTAAAGGTAGCTGAGAAAACTGACAACAAAAGAGAAAGAAAGAAATATTAACATATGGCCATGTGTCGTGAACTCGCCTACTTTTGCATTACATGCCTTATTATTCATTGTATGTTACCAATTGATGTTCAAACTTGGATATTCCACTTGAACTTCACTGAAATGTAACAAAAGTATATATATTTGGAAAGCTGAAGCTGTAAGAAATCTAAATAGGTGCATTGAATCTCGTTTTATTGGGTGACCTTGAAAATATACAGGGTGAAACATTTATTTTTTGATCAAAATGAACTATAACTTCTGCGATGCAAATTTTTCAAGTGTTATTAGAAATCGTCTTATTACTCACATAATTTGGTGCAAGAACAGATTTGCTAAAAGAATATGGGTAAAGTATTACATTAATGTACAGCATTTTTAAGGTATAGGGTGTTCCAAAAACCAAAGCTTGTTGTTTCCAATTAAAACCATTTTTGAAATAAAAAAATTAAGTTCAACACTATATGGACTGCATTTTTGAATTCCTCATATAATTTCCTTTCAGAATATGTATACATTGTCCTTGATAGGGTTAAAAATTAAAAGGTTACAGCAAAAATTTTGTTCGCTGTTCCTCAGCAATGCTTTGTATGTGAGATATACACTAGCCATTTAAAGTATTTCCACACTAACACATCGCCTCCCAGTTTACAAAAATAGGGCTGTGGTAAAAGTGGAATGGTCCCTGGCGGTATATGACATTTCAAAAGGTTTTAAGAGGTTTTCAATCTGTCATATACCATCACAAAACACTCCACATTCATCACAGCCCTATTTATATAAACTGGTGGGGCCTTGAAGGATCATTTTTCGTTTGCTTCCATGTCAAGCGTGACCAGGACATTTATAATCGTCTGCTTGTCACTCTATTACATATACACATTCCATATGACCACTCAACTTGAGTGGTGAAGTGACCTTGACCCAGGTGTTGTCAAATCAAATTTGACCTAAAAATCACGTTTTTCGACCCATTTGTGTTGTTGCCCCTCCCTGTACGTGAAGGGATTGATCCCATTCGGAGCTCAATTTTACACTTAACTAGATTACCTATCAGATCTGACCAAAAGCAACATAAGTTTCCAGATAGTTTCCTTATAAACGCCTTGTGAGATATGGCTGAATAATGCGGAAATACTTTAAATGGCTAGTGTAGGAAAACGTGCAATCTACAGATACAAAATGGGCCAAAAAGTTCCATTAGACTTTCAAATTATGTCTTTGAGCACATTTAAATTTGAACAGGATAATTACCTGGTCATTTTGATACCAAATTTAATGCAATATGTTGACATTTGACAAAGTTATTCATTTAGCACATTTAATTTAGGAGTCAAGCTCCAGCTCTTCAAAAGATATTTCAGTGAAATGTTTTTTAAGATGTTTTTTGAATGTAGACATTTTTGAATGAATAATAAAACAGTCTCTCAAAGACTCAGGGAGTTGTGCCAGCAAGGGTATATTTGTAGCTGTCAGTTTTGGGAGTGATGTGGTCATTGAAAAGCAAATGATTTTGATAACGGCTGTTGACGGACCAATTTGTGAAATTGAAAGGATTTGAATTGTGGAGACAGCTAGAAGCAAAACAAATGGATAAATATTTACGCATGTTAACTAAATTCATGAGATTAAGTTCTTTGATATGCCCAACATATAACTGTTACTATCCCATAGAGTTTGTACAGGGCGGCACCGCCTCCACCACCACCCTCGTCTGGCAAGATTCAATTGTATGGCTTTTCCCTCCTGCACCGTAAGTCCTATCTTTATGAAACTTTGCAGTCTTTTTACTTAAAGATTCAGCTGTAAAATGACACCAAATATAAGCTCATAGCATATGTGGTTTTGAAATTACATCACATTTTTTGCCTGTAGGTACAGGAAAATGTAACATCGCCACCCTTTTTAGTGGGCGAGTTCATGACGCATGGCCACATTGATTACTTGGGTTTGATTCACCTTCTATACAGGGTGGTCCAAAAGGATTGTTTTGAACTTGTAAATTAGAAAATAATTTGAGGATATTTTGAGATATTCATATACTGTAGTATCTTGCCTGTTTATGGTGAAATTGCATTTCCAACACGGCTGCATAGTGCTATTGACATAAATTTGTGAAAAAAAGCTGAAAACATAGTTTGTTCATGGGCAGACTAAAAATATGGCATCAATCATTGTTTCAGTGACTGGTTCCGGACGGTCAATGAGTTTTGAAGCGACCCCTTATTAATTATTACTTTACCATAAGATAGTACACTCTACATTGGCATGGAGTGCATTCTGGAAACTTGATCATATATCTACGGAAAAGTCCACAATTACCAGTTGCAACTAAGGGCAACCTGTTCTACACACCTGTGTAACAACCCTCCTGTACTATGCACATAAAATATATCCAAATGCTTACATCAAAATGATCCAAATATCAAATCGTAGTAATATAGTACTACAGCATTCAGAGTTCAACTGATTTCTGTCACTATTTATGAATTTCAGACACTACTTGATTTAATTTATGCTCCCAATGAAGATGATCCTGATTTTCATCTAAGGTTTTTATTTCTAAAATTAATCAACTTGACAATTCTACTATTGTTGTTGACTGTGATTATAATACAGTTTTGGGTCCTCTTGAATATCAGGGTAGTATATTGGGAAAGGCACTCCAATGTCAACAGTAGAAATATAATTTCTATTTTGATAGATGAGTTAAAGTGTGTAATTTTTGGTGTGATTCTCATCCTAATTTAAAACAATACACCAGGCACCAAAAAAGCCTGAAGTGGTATCCAGATTTGATTTTTTCCTTGTTTCAGATAATTTGGTTAATAATTGTTTTGAATCAAAAATAGGGATTTGTATTGATTATTCTTCTACAAGAGAGAAAAGAGAAAGGAATGCTAAGAAATCTAGAATTTTAAAGAATATTGAAAAGATTAAAAAACTTCATATATTCATATGACCCTTCCAACCCTAACAGTGATGATCACACTGTTAACTATAATAATATTATAGATGACCTCAGGTTCAAACTTTTTTAACGTTTTAGAAATCTCAAATGACCTTTTGAACTTGACCATCCCTCAAAAGTTTCTAAGCGCGAGTTTCATATAAGGTTGTTAGAAAGTCCCGGGACCATTCCCGCCCGGGATGACTCTGTCCCGGGAAGAAAACAAGCGTACTCGAACTTAAATGTACAGTAAAGCCAATGACACAATTACTAAACTTTTCACGTGTGAGTTGGATGCAATTATGTTCCATGCTGATTTTTGGCCATAATAAACCATTATAAACATGCTTTATTAAGCGTAAAAGTCAAGAAAAATATTTAGTGTGCATAAAAAAGTATTAACTGTTAAACTTGTCCGAAGTATTTTAAAATTTGTATTTATCTAAGGCAAGCAGAGATTCAAGATCTGAAAAATAAACATTTTAGAGTTGAGATAGAAGCTTATAGTTTAAAACATCTTGTACGGACTTCGATGTCCTGAATTATAATCAACAGAACTAAACGGTATTCCCAATTCCTGCCAAAATATTTTTGGGGATCCCAAGCACTTAAATTCGTGAAATTCACAACCTTTGTTTCGTACTATGTCCCTTCATGTCACCAAGTTTCGGTACCATAGGACCTACAGTTCAGGAGATATGCTGCAAATGGTACACAGCGCATAGAAAAGTGAATGGTAAGTTTCACCAGCGACGTTTTACTCAAAAATTACTCAATTTAAGTTGTCTCTAGCTTAAGATATTCTTAACAATCCTCAATAAGCTTAAGGCCTGATCGTTCAATTAGTTCTGTTCTGAGACAAAATCAGTAATTTTTTGCTCAAAAAAATTGCATACATCTTTGTCAGTCACCAAATGACAGACCCTTTATAACCAGACGTAGCGCACACTATTTGGCAACTGCAGAGTAAGTATCTAGAGTTCTTGGATGACCCAAACCATTATTTTCCATGTACCATATGACCCAAATCTATTTTTGCAACCTACCTGTTGAGCACCCACATCAGCTGTAATATGCTCCATGATAGTGCCTTGCAGTGTTGCAGATAATGCATTATCTTGTCCACCATCCCAATATTCATCCTGAAAGCCTTGAAATAAACTGCTTGGTGGTAGACTATCTCCGGGAAACGTCATCTATATAGGAAGTGACAAATAGCAAAAGTTAGTTAATTCTGACAATACTTATACAGGGTGGATCAAAAAACTTAGAACCCAAGTTCAAAGTCACATTTCATACAGTAATTGTACCTCAATCAACTTGAATTTGCACAGGAATTATTGTTAATACTTTTTAAACCATCCCTGTATTAGTTTTATGCAATTTGCATCATTAGGTCTTAAGATACAGCTCTTTATGTAAACCTTCTTTCAAAGTGGCTTGTCCACGAAGGTTTTCTTCGTTTTTGTCCACAATCTATTTCCCTTGATATGCACCGTATTTGGTTCCAATAGTGTTGCACTGCAGGTTAAATTGCGCATGTTTATCTGATGAAAGTGATTGATCATCAATTTTGAGTCGAATGATGTACCTGAACATAGCTTCAGATAGTGGAGCCCAGTTTCAGCAACGTAATGGTGCAGTTCAGATTACTGGTTCATACAAGAGGCCTCTGAACTCCAGCTCTCGTTATTTTGAATGTTTGTTTGTTTTTTCTTCTTCGGTAAATGTTTTCCAACAGAGTGGTTAGACTTAGTCACTTAATCGTTGTCAGATAGATTTCAGGCCCTTAGGTGCCGTAAAGTGACGAGATTACATTGAAAGATCAGCTAGGAAAATGTATTGAAAACGTTTCTGTACCGGTAAAATGTGAATATAATGGAGAAATGATTTTTATCTCAGTTTTAAAACATTATGTCTTGGATGTTGGAACCTAATAATAGGTACCTCATCGGTAAATAAATTATGTAGCGTCGTCTGCTAGGTTGAGAATGCCTGTTGGCAGGCAGAAAGTGACCCTTGTTGCCTAACATTAATTCCAGAATATGTAGAAAATAATATTTTTCTCAAAATTTTACAGTTTATCAAGCTAATTGGACTGTTATTACATCATTCATAATGTAATGATTTTGTTTGTATCATTTTTGAAGAAATTTTATGACTTTTGTAGAACACAGGGTTTCTTGTCACTTGCACTATTTTCCCCATGGGCATGGGCGCACTCAAAATGAAGAGTGATTTTGATGCGCTGTATCTCGAAAGCTTTGCCTTGACCATATATTTTTGTCCATTTTGTAGAAGAGATATGTCCATTATCTTTCAATCGAGACCAAGCACAAGGTAACCAGTCGCTTTTAAGTCGAGAAAATGGTGTTTATTGACAGGTCACTTTGCATGTAAAGTCAATGGGGACATATTTACCGATGTGTATCCAATATGATAGAACACACTTCAAAGGTCCCATATCTTATGAAATTAGAAATTTGACCTTGAAAGTGATTTTTGACTATGCTCAGCTTCAATAGCCCATATCTCGTAATTTACTATGCCTCACATATATTCTTCTATCAAGTTTGTTTCATCATTGTTCTACCACTAAAATTGATACAAGATGGTTCGCAAACCAGTAGTCTCGCCTGCGTATCGACCGCCTACTTAATCATCATTTAGTTGTGGGGTGGAGTAGGATAGGGTAGGAGTGACCTTGGGTCAAGTACTTTCTATAGTTTAATCCATGTGGGGTCAGGTGTTCATGAGTTATGACCTTGACCTCAACATGACCTCGGATGACCTCATGTCAACTTTTTGAAAAATATTGGAAATTTGACCTCAGATGACCTTTTGACCTTGACTGACCTTGACCTTGGGTCAAGTAGTTTCTATGGTCTTAGTTTAATCCATGTGGGGTCAGGGGTTAATGAGCTATGAGCTTGACCTCAAAATGACCTCTGATGACCTCAGGTCAACTTTTTGAACAATTTTGGAAAGTTGACCTCAGATGACCTTTTGACCTTGACTGACCTTGACCTTGGGTCAAGTACTTTCTATGGTCTAAGTTTAATCCAAGTGGGGTCAGGGGTTAATGAGTTATGAGCTTGACCTCAAAATGACCTCGGATGACCTCAGGTTAACTTTTTGAACAATTTTAAAAATTTGACCTCGAATGACCTTTTGACCTTGAATGACCTTCACCGCACCCCCCAAAAGTGTTGCAGCTCGAGTTCATCCCGAGACCCTTCACGTCACTAAGTTTCGTCATCGTGCATGTTACGGTTGTCAAGTTAAGTCAAAACTTTAACCAAAATTACCACACACACACACACCCCCACCCCACATACATACACACACACAGACACATACTACGTACAGACATAGTGACTGCTAAGTCTCTTCTGAACTTATAGTTCAGGCGAGACAAAAAAGTACATATGTGTACCGCCGCGGCAAAAGGGTCCAGTTGTCGACTCCTACATGTTGCTCATTGTAGCATATCTGATGTATACAAATACCATACATTAGATATGCTATAATGGACCCTTTTGCCGCGGCGGTACACATATGTGCTTTCCTATACTAATACACATGGAAATAAATTTGGGGTCCTGAATTTAATTTAACAAATGGCCATTACAGAAAAAGTTAGCATTCTTATCTAAATTCTTCTTAAGGAGGTTGTCAATATCTACCAAAAACAAACCCAAAAATCAAAGTTTTTTAAAAAATCAAGTCATGGGTGACAAGGGGGCGCTTCACTTTAACACTTTATAGTATTGCTTTATTATGCCGATTATGAAAATTTTGTCCTGTGAGGCTGCGACATGGTCAAATAAAGATATTCTGTCATGTTTTTGCTTCCTATATAATATCAATTTTGTTGACCATAAAATCTTTTTAAAGCTCATTTACCCCCATCCCCAAGGCAATTTCTATGGGGCAAAGGTGGGTAAGGTCTACTTACTCGGCGTAGCATCGCTGCATTCACTAGGCTCATAATATTGGTAAATTCTTGCCAACGTTGTGGTACAACAGCACTTCTATTGGGATTAATAAGTTGTACTTCATTGTGCAGATACTGAAATCGTTGACCATTGTGCCTGGGCAATTGTTGAGGTAGGGGATTGCATCCTTGTTGATCCCGTACTGGATCATCAAGCCAGTTAATTGGAAAAAAATCAGCAGTTGGGAGAACAGCTGCCACATTACCATCATCAACTTTGGTAAAGGCCATGCAAGTTAATTTCCCTGTGGTTTCGTTTGGCATATCTTCAGGGTTGCAGGTTCTTGATCCAATACCCATACAGGCTATCTTACCATCTGGCCTGCAAAAATTGTAAAAATAAAAGAAAATCATAAATTCAAAGAAGATAGAGCTTTGTGGGGGTGATGATGGTGGTAGGGCTACTCAAATATTGAAGGTACGGGTATGTGCCACCCTCCAAGACCCCAATTTTAAGTTTCCCTAAAACTCCCTTTCTTAGTTTTCTTAATTAGCTCTGTTATTCAAGACTTAAATGGTAGGGTTGTCATTCATCAAGCAAGGAAGCAAGGAAGGGGGAAGGGCACTGAGGGGGCTACTTTGGACCCCCCTAATATTCAAATTGAACTCCAGATCTTGGTTATTTATTAACCCTTTGAACCCTGGCCATTCCACGTGTATCTGTACCACTGACCCGGGTCAACCCTAAAGTTAAAAACACAATATAACTCCTAAACGTACTGTGATTTTGATTTCCCTTGGTTTACTTTTTCATTTAACAGTAGTCTGAATTGTTCCAATAACCAGCATTCAGAAGAGCATACTATTTATGACGACTAACATATTAAACATTTACGTTGTAGTCTATGGGCGAAGCTACATTTGTTGAAAATGTCGACTAAATTTACTAAAATATAAAGAATTTTTCACCTCTGTCGAGTAAATAAGATCACATTCATTCATTCATTCATTCATATTTATTATTTCCATATCAAAAAACAACAAAATATATAATTAAAAACACATGTAATTGAAACAAAATGATATGGGGGATGTGATCGAAAGGCCAGAGGCCAGAGGTAATCACTTCTACTTCTACGCTTATTCTAATCAAAGCCTTTTCAGCATCTAGATGAGCTCTCTGGTCCTAGAGAGATGATATACTTTTGAAGGTATAGTGACTATGCACTCTGGTCCTAGAGTAGATGACGTATTTTGACATACGGTCACGGTTGCCGGGGAAGGTTCCCCTACTCTTATTTCGAACGGCCATAGCCTAGCCCGTGACGTTCTTTTACATCCGACAGTGTGTCAGGAACACTTCAGATGGGACCGACGGCTTTACGTGCCCTCCGAAGCACGAAGCAAGTAGAGCAAAGTTTCTTGCTTAAGGAAACAAGGAGACGTACCGAGAGCCGAGACCGGGACTCGACCCCACAACAGACGCATTCATTTGATTATGAGTCCAACGCTCTAACCACTCGGCCATGCTCCCCTCTCACAACCCACAATACAAGACAAAAGTGTTTCAAGCAAATTACATAACATTTGTCAAAATAAATGACCCATTACGTTGGGTCACAATGACCCATCAACCATGGGTTCAAAGTTTCATTGATGTATTTCGATATAAATAAGACCATTAAAAATTGTAACTACCCATGCTTGTTGACAGACACATAAAGTTTCTGACACGTGACCTAGAAGCCGGTAAACCGGCTCATCGGGTATACTGTACATGTACATGTGAGCTGGTATACCGGCTCGTCGGGTTCAAAGGGTTAAATCTAAAAGATGAAGCTGATAAGAAACTTGTATGATAACCAGCAAGCCTGTGTTCGAACAGAGAAGGGTGACTCGGACTGGTTCAATATCGGCAGGGTGTTAAGACAAGGGTGTATCTTGTCTCCTACACTCATCAACTTGTATGAAGAAAACATTATGAGACGGGCTCTGGAATGGAGGCCTATCCATTGGTGGTTACAAGCTAAGTAACCTACGATATGCTGATGACACCACCCTTTTAGCAACACGTGCATCAGAATTGGAATAGCTACTGCTTACTGTGAAAGCTGAAAGTGAGGCCCTTTGTCTTCAGCTGAATGGCAGCAAGTGATGGGAATGAGGACCCAACAGTGGTTGATGGTACTGAAGTTGAACATGTGACACAGTTTAGGTCATTGATCACTACCAGCAGTGGTTGCTCTTTTATCTCTTTTAGTTAATTTTATTTATATTTTTAAAAAAATGTAGTGAAAAACATGAAAAAAAAAAAAATTCCTCCCGCTAAAAATAAGTTTTTTGACGCCAAGTATACGAAAAGAGATGGTAGCTGGCTCTGCAGCTTGAATGGCAGGGCATGCGTTTTTGTGATGTGGATGTTTGTTTGGGTTTGATGTTCATGTTTTGATATGTTATTAAGTTACGAAGTGGGGGGGGGGTTACTAAGATTCCATGGACTACTATTTCTTTAGTTGAACGATCGTGTTTTGGTGATATTCTTGCAAAATCGTTGGAAAGTATGAAGGGAGATCACGATGAGCAGGACGACGTTAGTAGGTCCGTTACTGAATTCGCCATCACCGACATCACGTGAGTGAAAAGTCATTAGTGGATAGATTCAATATCCCCTGATTGTTGAGTGATGCACTATTTCCCTTGTCCTGTAATGTGCACATACTGTAAAGTTGTTGGATAATTAGTTTTATTAAAATGTCTAACAATTGGTGAGTGTTTGTTTTTAGTCATAGACCAAACAAAGAATCCTTTGTCAGTGTTAAGAAAAATACAGGCTTTTGGTTGAATTTAAAACCATGTCTGGAGTACTGCACTCTGAATGTTTGTTTACACTCTAAGAGGAGTATTTGTTTGGCCAATGATAATAATAAAAAACACGCCTGTAAACAACTAGGTATAGCACTAAATCACCAACACTGCTCACACTGTTGTACCAGATCTGAAGACTTTTGCCAATAAACTTGAACTTGACTACAGGAAAGTGTATTTTTGTTTTAATTGGTGCTCCAATATACCCTTTACACAAATCTTAAACATGTAGAATGCTGTACCTATGTATACACGCAATAAATGCCACGAACCAGCACAAATAATGAATTTTTCCAAAATAATGAATAATGAAATCATGACCTCATATTTTTTGGAAAAAAATGTGACGGGAAACTAATCATTTCATTTCATTACCCTTACGATCCGCGGGCCATTCTTTCATGTGCGCTTGCATTTTTGAGAAAGGTGAAAAAATGTGTCATTTTCTAATTATTGTTAGGGCCCCGACAGTAATGACAACACAGTAGCCTATATGGGGATTTTCAAAATGCTGAAAAACTTGGAAACGAATGGTCGGAATCAGGTGAAATTTTCGGTATATATTTATGATGTGCTCTTCTTCTCGTATAGCTAGAAAACAGACGAGGTTTTTGTCACACCAAAATTATGAATTGCACCTTTTAGCAAGAGCACATTTCCCACATTTTTCATGATGCGAGTTGTTCAAAATGAGACTTCACCTCAATTCTCTCAGGCCTATAGATGTATGTACCAGTACATCGGAAGGCCTGTGTTGAGGCTATGTCCAATCCAACTACGATAACCAAAGCTCAGAGTATTTGCTGAAATGCTGAAAGAGATTTTAGGAAGTTCCAATTAGACTTACTTGTAAGTCCATATGAATATGGACTTACTGGGCTCCATTGACTCAATGGTTAATTTTGCCAATTTTTTTAAGTCTCATTTTGAACAACTTACATCATGAAAAATGTGGGAAATGTGCTCTTGCAAACCTGTATAGTGGGTTGCTTACCATAGGCCATAGTAGTCAAGGAGTTTACCAAATATAAACTTGTGAGAAATTCATGATTATTTTTTGTAAACAATCACCTAAATTAAAAATGCATGATGAAAGTACACATTTTGATTTTTTCAATCAACCAAACACTTAAGTAGACATTCATTAATAGTATTTACAACAATACATGAGTGATCTTACCAGAAATTTCTAGCAGTGGTATTGGTACCACTGCCAGAAGCAGGCCCTGCAATCAAACCTATCACATAAGTGCACATGATCGTATTTGGGCAATTTTCATATGAGAAGAGGCTTAAATGGAAAATTTTAAAAATCATTATATCCAATTTTATTACATGTTTTGGATTCACAACATCCTATATTTATGGTAAAAGAAAACCGTTTGTTTGTAACTTTATTAGTTTTTCTGAAATGTATGGTGGAACTTTCATGATTGTGAAGGCTTGAGAATTGAAGAAATGACTCAATTTAAAAAAAAATGAATATGTCAATGATCTCTGAACTTTTTCCTTTCTATTCTTTCTAGTTATGCAGGTGAATAGATCACAATTTTATTTTGTAAATCAGTTTTTACAATTGAATGTAGTATTTGCAGGACCAATATGCCAAAATTTGCTCAAATTTCTGTGTACATAATTCCGTTACCGAAAAGTGACAAAAGTTTTCCCCCTAGACTTACTTCTTGTTGCATATGCTGTCATTATAAATCTCCATCCACCAACTAAGATTCACAAACACAAATTTCAGTAATATCTTCAATAATTCCTATGAAAACAGAGGTAACGGAATTACATTGGTAACAGAATTACATTGATTTCAGAATTTCAGCTTGAATTTTCTGAAGCTATCATAGAGAAAGTGTCTAGCAACTCCTTTGTTTCCTATTTTGATAATTACTCAGTGTGTACGTGGTAGGTTATACATTGTATTTTGAGTCAAAGTTTTAACAAATTGGTCCAATAATTTTGAATATTGCATGGGTTTTTTTCATGTTTTTTCTGTTATTTTCAAATTTTCAGATTTAACATAAAAATCATCCTGGTGTGCATACATTGATTTTTATTGTAGTTTATTATGGTGTTGCATGGTACCACACGGACTGTAAACGCTCTTTCAGATAAGCTGATATTCAAAAATTTGGAGATTTCATTCAAATTTTGTTAAAATTGTGTAATTCCGTTACCAAAAGATCATCTTTTACTGGGGAAAAGTTCAAAGATGGGGTTTAAATGGTCAAATTAACTCAAAGTTGATCTAAGGAGACCAAGTGCTATGACTGAAAACCAAAATAAGCTTGCATTGGGTAACCCACAAAAATTGTATTTTTTGCAAAATTACATAATATCCCACCAATACTAATCTTACAAAAGTCGGCGTAATTCATAAGTTTGACACCCGACTGACTTGTTTAATGGCTCATTTTACAGCTAATTAATGGAAGATGTCAGCAAACCTATTTTGGTTAATATTTAAAAAAGAAAGTGAATGTGTTGTT
>JXSR01S047369.1:88705-99893 GCA_000969725.1 Ophiothrix spiculata
ATCTCCTTCATCCTTGTGACGGTGGCAGCTGATCCAAAGAACAGTGCGTTCTGGCATTACCAAGTAGCCGCAGCTTGCTTTGCATTTGCGACAGGGGCCATCATGGTGCTCTATATGACTGGAATTGTACACAAAATCAAGATACCGTGGAGTCTTGGGGTAAGGATTCAAGCCAAGGGAGACCAATAGCATATGCCCTTGTAACACTTGTTTGGAAGTGGTACTCATATCGCCACTCATTTTAACACTCACTTTAGTACTTAATTCCAAAACAAGCACTAAAACAAGTGTAAACGAGTTCTGTTTGAAGTGAGTGCCTGTTCCAAAATGAGAGCTTTATTTTTTGTACAGTGAATTGCATGGCCTATAGCAGTGTGAGTCTCAAACTATTACCATTGGGCATTGAAAGTTTTGTGAATCAGGTGGGTGGTGTGTGTGTAGTGTCCTTGAGCAATATACTTATCCTCATGTGCTCCTCTCCACCCAGGTTTCAAATGGGTACCAACCCCAGGGGTATTGTGACCGGGTAACCACCCGCGTTATCAAAAAGGTGAGACCTACAATATAGGGTATCAAAATCGACCTGGTACCCTGCAAGTCTCACATAGGGTATCAAATTTGTCTTTTTAAGTCCCTGATAGGGTATCAAACTTACATGTAGAAAGAATTGTTTGACAATGGTGCCTTAAATTACCAATAAAAGTGTTTCAAATACCTAGAACACTTCTTTAAAAAATTGCATACAGTTACATTTTACCTATGATTTCTTGTAATTATGTTTTTGTCATATTTGCGTACAGTCTCAGATAACATATGGAAAAGTCCCGTGCATCTGCTCAATGTAAAGTTTACACGCCTCTTAAGCATGATGAGGCAGCTGTTAATTTGGCAGTCGTTGTTCTATCTTCTGTCAATTATTTTGATAAAAAGTTAATGCCTTCGCTCGGTATTGTCATCTTTAAAGTATACTTTATCATAAAAATCATACTTCAAAAATGTTTCTTGTTGAGAAGTGCCCGCTTTTTTGACCTAAAATATCCCCCAAAATATGTTTTTCAATGGCAAATGGTCATTTTCAGCCATTTTGAAGGGACTAGTCGCTATAAATGTGACCACCAATTAGCCTGTGTGCCCATTTTCGATTGCCTTCGGGTGGATCGTGAATATTCAGAAGACTAGCTTTCTAATGATATAAAATATGTCCTGATTGGTTACGAAGAACTGCCTGCGTTTTTGCCGTCTTCTCGGACATCAAAGTCAGAAAACAATCAGCTGGAACGAAATTTAGTGTACAGATATATTCTGTGCTCATGCAAGCATGTCTGTGTAAACAAAATTTGTGCAGTGTATGGAGCAGCGTTGAAATATTTATTGCTCATTTCAGGCTAGAAGTTTTAATATGGGATATTAATATGAACAGGTATGGTCTCGGATAGGGTATTCATTCGAACAAGTATGGTATATTTATGGTCTCAGATAGGGTATCATTTCACTTTTTGTCTCATATAGGGTCACCTTCAGACCCCCCCCCCCAACATTCTTTAATTCTGGGAAGATAACAGATTCCCTGGGAGCGAGGTGCGGTGATCAAATATAACAAAATGTGGAGACTGGCTAATCGCTTCGAAAGAGAAATGGACCCTCCCAACCCATACAATTACAGACAATTCTGTTTACCTTTTAATCTTGCACAAGATCAAGATACCCCTATATTCTTATAGTTCGGTGTTAGCCCCAGGGAATGAGCTTAAGTGGGGAGTGGCTAATTTGAGTAGGATTTCAATTGGTACTGTGTTTAATACTAATCAGTACTCCATCTGACTGAATTGGTTTAATTTTATGGTGAGGAACATGCTAGGGGAGTGGGAGAAGTCATGCAGCAAATGATTTGCAATTTGTTGACATGAGCACTGAACACTCTACTAAGTGTATTTTCCATAGACCAAAGCACTTAACATTTATTTTGGCACCATTTATTGATGAATTTAAATTTCTGATTCAAAATTTCATTGTGTATAATGTATATACTGTGTACAAATTTATGTACAAGCAAATATGGAAAATGATGTGCACAATGATTCAGAAGTAGAATTTTACATCAATGACAGTAATTTCCTTGTAACAACAAAATATGATCATGGTTAGATTTTATAATTGAAAACCAGCTGTATAAAGTAAAACATATTAAATCTGTTTTTATTAGAAATTTAATTAGAACTTGATATTATCATTGTCATATATTGTGATTTAGTAGTGAGTGAAGCATGCATGTATGATGTAATGTACGAGGGTCATTCAAAAAGTTCTACCTGTTGTATCATAACTTTTGTTCTGTTAAAGATAGCTACTTGAAAATTGACACAAATGTAGCTAAGAATGTCACCTACACATGGTGAAACAATCATATCAATATCTTTTCTAGATTTCTTTAGGTTACCTGAAAACCACAGTAAGGTTAGGGTACACCGGAAACGGTAAAATATCTAATGACATTTCAACTGAAATTATATGTGCAGCTTATGTATGAAAAACCATCTTTAAATCCAAAAATTATGTAAGTTACAGAATAAATTTGATATGAAAGTGTACCTAACAGTCCAACAAGTCATTTGTCACTGATAAAGTAAACTTGTTACAGACATAAATTACCAAGAATCCCAATATTTGAAAGGATGTCTTGTACCCTCTCAGGTTTACGAATATCAGCATAGTGTGTTTCTCTGTAGTCTGTCTTTTCCAAATGCGTTTTTATGTAAAAAGCAACCGTTAAAGCTACACTACACCACATTTTCAGTCAAAAACATGAATTTGGTTGCCTTTGGTATCTACCATGAAAACATTTTAAAAATAAAGCTTCATAATGCCACCATTTTGTATGTTGTTTTATTAAGGTCAATTTCTTCGTAAATGGTGTCTTTGGTTAATTTAATATTATTGCTGGAGGGGCTATTTGTTCCTATTATTGTTATCCCTGTGAATTACCATTATTTGCAGTCTGGGTCAGCGTTTTTAATCACCCCGCATAATTGTATGTTCATTCTCATTTTTTACAATTATTTTACTGTTTAGCAATACTGCCATGGCTATATTATGGCCTTTTTAATTCACTGTATTAGAGCCACTCTTAAAAATGTTGCACATATTTTGACCGTTTCCGGTGTAACTTAACCCTCTGTGATTTTAATGACAATTACAGAAATCTAGATAAGATATTAATATGACTGTTGCACCATGTGTAGGGGACATTCTTAACTATATTTTTGCCAAATTTTAAGTAGCTACCTTTATTAGAACAAAAGTTATGATACAACAGGTAGAACTTTTTGAATGACCCTCGTATTTACTTTGTCTCTTAAAGAGACTACCTACATGTAGATTCCACGTGGTATTAGCACCTTTGTTGCACGTGCAATACTGTATAGCGGGAACTTTTCGTGAGGGGTTAATTTTCGCGCTTTTCATGGTTAATCAGCCAACCGCGAATTTTGAACCCAGCGAAAATAATGCTTTTACATTTACCTCAATTATGTTTATAAACTTGAAAACGCGAATTTAAAACCCACTGATATAGCCAGATCTGGTTAAATCGCGAAAAAATAACCCCGCGAAAATATTCCGCTATACAGTACTGCCTTGTGGCTCTTGTGTGTGTGTGTGTGTGCAGATACGGCCTTGTGGCTTTCAACCCATCAAAAATAATTTGTTAACCCATCACAGGTGTAGAAACAAAATCTTTCTAAAATTTGAAACTTTGAACACTGTTTTCACACCATTTTGAACTCTTGTCATCACAGACATGCAGTCAAATAGGCTACATTTTTCACCGACCTAACAATACACAATTTAATGTTTCCAAACAAAAGTTTGGGGTTAGGGTTATAAATCCCACTTTATGTTTATCAGATTAGTACAAACAAAGTACCAAAACGTATCCAAAATAGTAGCTAATACACCTATTAACTAAATAAACATAATTTTTGTGTCTTTGAAATTCATACATAGACACCAACCAGTGTCAGCATAACTATTGAAAATATACCCTTTTTTCCAAAAGTGTATGACATTGGTACCCTAAATGCAGTCTGTGCAATCCTTGTAGCTTAGTGAAAAAGTACCCTTTTCTCATTTTGTTTTGCTCAGAGATGATCTGCTTAGCCAAAGTTCCCTGGGGGATTAATAACCTATGATGAATATAGTTGTCAAACCATACTTAGCAGGGTTTCCTCAAGCAGTTTGATTTCCTCTTAATATTCTTTCCACTGCTTTGTTTTTTACATTCTGGGAGGGACATTTTTTTTTCAATTTCATTACACTCTAGATTTTAGCATGGTTTCTGCTGAATGACAATTAATCATCTTAGGGACCATTCACAATCACTTGTTAGGGGGGCTGATGCAAAAAGGTGGCCCTTCAAATTTTTCACCCTCGTAAGGGGTGGCCTTGAAAAAAAATTACCACAAATTTTCTGGTAAAAATTGAGTTTACATGCTTTTCTATGGGGTTGACCACTAATTTTTGTCGCAAAAAAGGGGAGCCCTAAAATTATTTGAGAGCGAAAAGGGGGCCCCGAAAATGTTCAACAATAATTTTTTTTTTTTTTGCATCAGGCCCCGCAAGTGTTTGTGAACGGTCCCTTATCTATCTTTTTTATATTGTGTTATAGGAAGTGGTTTATTGCTGCCTGGCCTGTCTGTTTATGCTGGTAGTAGCTGCTCATCTTATTGCTGATGCTGAAGGTGATGTTCTCATCTATATAGGATGTGTAAGTATAGGCCTTTTCTTGCTCCCCCTTTTAATCTATAATAATCACATAGGCTTGTTATACTGAGCAGGAGGATGACAAAGCATCATTCTATGTCAGCACAGTCCAAATCAAGAGCAAGTTTGAACTCTGAAGAAAGAAGGCCTGTAATCAGGGACAGCTTCCCCCCCCCCCCTCTCTCGTTTTTAGTAAAATCTTTATCCATCACATACACAACCCTACAAACCCCATATACCCCCTATGCACATCTAACGTGAAATCGCCGCAAACAGAGACATGGGTGTTTATTTATAAAAGGGTACCAACATGTGACATTGGCAATTTTGACCCTAAAACCAATATTTGTATTTTAACTTTGAAAAATAATTTCCCATGTTGTTTAATTTAATATCATTTGATTATGTGGGATGTTTCAAGCACTTATTTGCCATAAAAATGATGAAACTCATAAAATTTTCTGCCAAAAGGGTCAAAAATTAGATTTCAGAATGATGGCATATCAACAATTCAGGAAGTTTGCTCCAAATTTCACATTAATATAAGAGATTGATGTGTTTACTTGCTATAAAATCATCAGGAATACTCTTATCAGCTTATTTACTGAGATAAGATTATTTATATTTCACATGTTTTAAATGTCACACTTTTTTGTTGAATTTGGTGTCCCTGTTACATTGTGAAAACGTACATATTTTGTGTATAAAGATAAAAAGGCACGTGCTTCATTATGTTTTTGGCTTTCAAAATAAGGGGTGTGTATAACCCTTTAATTCACACATCATCAAATTATCTGAACATAATTACTAATGAGTAATTCCAGATTTGTAAAACATCACTATGTAACAGGGACACCAAAATCCATTGGACCCCAGTTATAAAGAAACACCCACATATTATCCTAGATACATTAAACCGAGGATGTCATGTGTGTTCTTACAATGCTATATGCAACTGTGGACAATGAATGTCAAATTACCGGCAACCCTGGACCCCCAAGAACATGCAATGATGGACTCAAGCTCAATTGCATTTATGCAGTTTCTCAACTTTTCTCAACAGTCTGATAACCGAGAATGGTTCTCCCGTCCATGTGTGTCCCCAGTTGTAAGGGTGTGTACAGTTATGTTTCCATGTTTGGAAGTGTTTTTCATGCAGCACCCCCCCCCCCACCTACACACACATGCCCAATACTCCTGAAGACTGTCAAAAACACCTTTTTCTGAGGTCCTTCAGGGGTGTGAGTGTTCAGATTTTAATTTGATTTCAGATTTTTTCATGCCTCAAAAGAGGCATTTTGTCACTGTTTTCAGATTTTTTTCAAACATCTACTCACAGCCCTATTTAAAAATCTTAGTAACACATAGACCTCATGTGTAACTATAGTATGTACAAAATTATGTATGAACAAAATTTGAAGACATAAATTTGCAAAACATGACCATTCAGGATGAAAGGTGAAAGCAGCCCAGGTCAAAATTCCAGTTGATCCCAATTGAACTGGTTTGAACTGGTTTCTCTCTGAAACCAGTTGAACCAGTTCAACTGGTTTTCCAACTGGCCGTAGAATTTCCGTCACGGAAAATGGATCACTTCCAACTGGGATGATGAAAAACCAGTTGAAAACTGTGAATCTTTGTTAAAAAGTTCCAACTGGTATCAACTGGAATTTGTTTTCACTATTTTAACTATGTTTGTTAATTAGAACTTCGTCTGATGTCTCAAGCTTCTCTTACTGGGATTTTTTAATGCTTCAAAACTGTATTTTATTGTTAGGTTTCTTTCACATCATGAATATAATGCATCTCGTATATATATATCACCTTATAGTTGACTATATAAATTCTGTGGTGTTAAATTTGATATAATCATTTCTGCAATGTTTGAGATTATTAGCTATTATTGTGTTTGATGTGCAAAGCTTTACATGAAGGAATGAATTATTTTTGTCAGGTTAATGACTATTCTAGCACTTGAAATGGTAAGAGTTCCATATGTAACATAGCCCAGTTTGAAACACACTATAATTGGTATCACATGAAACCAGTTCAAGTAGGATCATTTGATACCAGTTTAAGTGATAACAAGACAAGTAAAACCAGTTCAATTGGTATCAAATGAAACCAGTTTTACTGGAATCACTAAAAATCAGTTCAACTGGAATCGTTCGGAACCAGTTGAACTGGTATCAAAGAAAACCAGTTCTACTGGAATTGCTAAAAATTAACTGGTATCACGAAATGAAACCAGTTGAACTGGTTTTATTTTTTGATACCAGTTGAACTTGTTTCATTTGATACCAGTTGAACTGGTTTCATTTGATGCCAGTTGAACTGGTTTAATTTGATACCAGTTGAACTGGTTTCATTTCAGTTCAACTGGTATCAAATGAAACCAGTTCAACTGGGATCAACTGGTGTTCTCAAAACAGTTGAACCCAGTTGAACGTTCCATTTTCCATGACGGAATTTCATCGCCCAGTTGTAAACACGGTTGAACTGGTATCGAATGAAACCAGTTGATACCAGTTCAACTTGGATCAACTGGGATTTCATAACTACAACAAACTTGGACCTAGTTGAAACCTAGTTCAATCCAGTTGATACACTCCAACTGGTATTCAGAAATGTCAATTTGGATCAACTGGGATTTCATAAATACAACAAATACCATTTGGACCTAGTTGAAACCTAGTTCAATCCAGTTGAACATAGTTAAGCACAGTTCAACACAGTTGAGATTTCCAACTGGTTTCAACTGGAATTTTGACCTGGGAGGGTCATTGGGTAAAAACCTAGATGTAAGGCGTAATTAGGGTAAAACCCTACTAGAAGGGGGTCATTGGGATAATTTTAACCCTGCTAAAAGGAGGTCATTGGGGTAAAAGCCTGTATACAAGGATAATTCGACTCTTATAAAAAATTGGGCATCTGTTGAATGTTCGTCAACAGATGGCGTTGTTCATGGTTATATAACGGTGCTATCATACTTGTCAGACATGCGCAATCGTGATTGTAGTAGTCAAAATGGCGACTCCACGTAGAACAGATTGCGATGTTTGTAACAAAACATCTTCCTGCAAGAGACATCGCATGTTTGATAAAGTTTGCGACTATTTTCGGAAGTATATTTTGATATTTGATAATTTTTAAGGTCATTTAGCAACTTCTGGCCCCCAGTGAAATGATTATTGGAATATTTTGGTAATGATAATTTGGCGACTCAACTTTATATGCACTGTTTTTTTGGTTTCTTGGGACCCGGGACTCGAAAGCAAAACGGGACTCGAAAAAAACAGGACTCACTTGCAGGCTTATTTGACAGGCACACGCTGCAGGTCTACCATGGAACCCTTCCCCCTGGATTAAATATCGAAAATTTCTATAAAATCATTTTGATATAAATGCATTCAAAACTTTAAAAACAAACTTGGTTTACATTCATGCAATAGTAATCCTTAAAATGTCTAGACCAGGATTGCATGATAACAAAATTTGGCTGATTGCCAGAAACACTGATATGGTCTTATAGTTGTTCAGATTTATTTATTTCAGTTACAATACATGGTATGATATGACATAATACAACCTGTTTGAAGGAGCATGGTCCAGTTAAAAAAAGTGATTTTAGAAATTAAAGTTTCATTTTCAAATTTCAGTCTAAGTTAAAATAATTGTTTTGATTTTATGAGGAATTTTGAATTTCACAGCTGCCTATATGTATACCTTGTCAGTGTGTAAAATTAATTACAAATTTTGATTTTGTTTATAATTGGACACATTTCCACTAATATTTAAATGTAACAGATTCAGCCCCTAATATTTGACATGATTTCTAGATAAATATTAGCAATCTTTTGGTAATAATAATAACACAATTCTTATATAAGCGCAAACATATTAGAAGATATTAATATCTCAGTGCACTTTACATTATTATTACGCTTATTATAGAAAATCGTCACAACCATTTCACCTCAACTAGATCACAATTTTATGATGCAGACCTATCGGAACACCAACAGCTCCCCAATGTGCTTGGGTCGACAAATCAAGCCAGATTAAAGCATAAACTGTTAAAATGAAGTGCCCTATCACCTATGACTTTTTATTTTTTATTTTTGGTTGAGCTTTATATTGGGTTTGTTTTTGACAGATATTCATACCCTTGACTTAAAGATGCTTGCTTTTTCAGTTATGGCTATTTTGTTGAATTAAATTTGGGATCCTGAATTTAATTCCACATGTATTAGTATAGGAAAGCAGGTATGTGGTTTTATCAATTTTTGGTGGCAAAATACGTTTTTGACTAAATGCAATTTTTTATTGAGGATGAGCAATTTTCAGGAGCACATCCCCAAAACAAAGTTTACGCTTTGGTGTTTAATTTTCTTTCTTCAAAGTTTTCGGAAATTTCTCTTTTTTTACTTTTGGTTTATGCAAATAATTTTTGAAGTAACTGCATTCTATTAAATTGTTTTAATATATATCACATGATTTTACAGATTCTGGGCATCATTGTGGCAGTAGCTTATCTGGTCGAAGTTGGCTTCGCTGTGAGAGCATGGAAACGTAGCATCATCGCAGACACACTGAGAATGGTGGAGGCCCATAACAACATCAATGTCAACACAGAAAACTCCTTGTAGAACAACGCAGATAATCCGCATGTCTTCAAAATTTGCAGATAATTGAAACGAATGTCAAAGTTTTGTAATTACACATCTCAAGGTATATTGCATGGATTGTAAAGAAGATTCCAGCTTCATATTCCTGCTCCTGGAAAGCACTGAATTAATGCCGTGTTCTCACTATGATGTTTTGTACCAGGACCTGGTACTCGATGCTACATCCAGGACACTTCCTTGCCCAGTGAGAACGCAATTTAAGTGGATGTGGTACTAAATGCTTACTGAGAACTCATTTATGTACCAAGCTCACATACCACATGCATAAAATAGTATCCGGGTAAATTGACTCGATACCACATCAGCATTTGGCTTGGAGTACTTAGATTGATAAACATGAGAATGAAATCAATGTGGGTCTAGCCCATGCACTTCTATAATGATAATAATAATAATAATATGCACGCTTTTATATAGCGCTTAATAACCTAAACAAGATCTCAAAGCGCAGCTGCCTATTATTACCGCTGCCATCAGGAAATCGTCACAATCATATCGCGTCAGTTAGTGGTGCTACCAGGCAGAAGTGCACTCGCTATCTGCACTTAGATCGTAATATCCCCAAGTTCCTTCTGTCGTGCTTTGTTTCACAAACTTTTTGCTCCATGATGGGGTTTCTTTAGTACTTGGCAATGGACACATTTCAAAACATTTCTGTTGATCTCAATAACCAAATCAGATTGTCCCCAAATTGGCCTCCATGATGGTTCAAAAGTTCTGGAATCTTCTTTTTATATCTATGATCTTCTCAAATGCATTTCAAACCCATTAACTACTCATATTTGATATTTTATTAAATTGTCATAAATCTGTTTTTTTAATTGGTCAGTACCATTTATAGTACTACCTTTTGTTTGTTTGTGATTAATTGTTAAATGTGTTTTAGCTAAAACAGTATATTTTTATAATGATGTGTTTTTAATCTCCCAAATGAAGTATTAAAATTGAATAAGATTTTGGTGGGATAAATTATTTGTATAAGCATTTGTATCAATTTTAATCCCCAAAAGTGCTAGCAATATTTTTATATTCATAGGTTGCTCCCACTTAAAATAGAGTATATATCACTACTGTATTGTGTATCAATTCATATACATATGGTTTTCCTGAACTGATCTAGGAATAGAGGTTCAAATGTGTAGTCTTGTACACTAAAGTATGATTACCTGTTTCACTGTCATAGATCTATTGACTAGCTTATTGTATAACATTTGTTTATCCAATGAAAGCTTACGCAAATATATGTATATAGACTACTATCAGCATGATTAGTAATACAAATATTGCATCATGATTGTACTTAGCTGTGTACCACTTTTGATGGAAATGACTAATTGAAGTCATTTTTGACCGATATCCCAGACGTGTTCAAACATATGAAATTGTCAATCAGACTTTTGAACTTCACATTGGATATTGATGGGTTTCCCAAATATACTTTTAAAATGATTTCAGTGTAATTGAAATGTAATAGGCCTTTTTTGTATTTATATGTTTTTCTCTTGCTAAGTTGCTTAAAGGTACATAATCCAAGTTTTCAAAATCGACTTTATTTTCTCATCATTTCCAATGAAATATCACTAATAGTGTACATAGCAAATGGTAGAAACATATAAAAAAAATATGTTGATATCTAAATTGCTAGTCCCCAGGACTGATTTTTTACAAGTTGAAAACTTTGACTGTGTGCCTTTAATTCCAAATTTTCTAAACAAGAGTTTAACTTTTTGGATGTGCAATAT
>JXSR01S047370.1:2463-13627 GCA_000969725.1 Ophiothrix spiculata
CTACGAAAAACAGAATACATATGCGGAAAAATCTCAGGGGTGAGGACCGAGCTGTCTAACCAGCTCTCAGTGCCAATAACAACATCCGGGATGTCATGGTTATCCAAACAGGTGGAGAAGGCTTCTTTCTTGGTGCGCAAGCCTTGACAGTTTACCACCATAACGCGAAGGTTATTTTTGTGTAATTTGTGGGCATCACGGGGAATGTTCTTCCCAATTTTGGAATGCCACCCTCAGAAGTAAAGCTCCCAATGCTGTTGGTATTTAGATCGGCTATACTAGAACTACAACTTAATGTACTGTTACAAGATTTACTACTGGAATAATTTGGTAGTCCGCATGATGGACATATCCAAGTAATACTGTTGTTACCAAGATACTCATAAGTTTGAGAGCCCATGTTGATACAATCAGCGTGGTACCACACTACGCAATTGTCGCACATAATACCTTTTTCTCCCCATTTCACGGCTTTACTACAAACGAAACAGGGAAATTTGGGCGTGCGTGGACCAGGGTTTGATTCTGTATCGTGGGCATTGTTGATTAAGAGAGTACATAAATATGACAATGGTAGAATTTTGTTACTGCCATAAAGGCGGAACTTATTTTTGTAACTATGGCAACCATTTGTGGCTCTAGGTGTGAGTTCTTGTTTGATACCAAATTCTCTAGGAGGTAATATCTGACCCTTTAGTGTGAGTCTCATATGATGTATTTTAGACTGGTTTGCCACTAACACTGATTTAGGTTGAGTAGAAACAGCACAATTTCTTAAAAGTAACTCTGTTAGTGCGAGTCCCAAGTACACATGGTACAAGAAATTTGTTTTTAACTGTTTTGTCACCACACCATGTTGTAATTTATGTGAGACACTTGTGCTCTGAGGTATTGGTAATGTGACTGACACTTTTGATAAAGTTGGTATCAAGTCGGTAAAATAACCATGGTTTCGTGAATTATCTTTTGAAGTACATACGAAGTCTGGGCAGCTCGGATTTTGAAATCCGAAGCACACGAAAATTAGCACAAAAATCCACTTCATTTTGCAGAAGAAATGTTATAAAATGAATATGAAAGTTACTGCGATGCATGAGGAAAAAGACCGCACAAAATCAGGCAGGACCACCCAGGCAACTATAAGGATGTTACATTATACATACCAAGACCCGTCCCTACCGTACGCTTTCTCCAAAAGCAAACTTTGTCTTTGACTTTGAAACTACCTCTTTTAAGTCTGGAAATGGTCAACAACATTTAACAGCATAAAATTAAAGGAGCCTGGTCCGATTGCCTCAACCTTTTTTCCAACTTTTGGGGATTTTGGTACCAAAATGTTGCTCATATTTTTCTCACGAGTCACAACCCATGTGAAATTTTACGGCTGAGTTATGTTCGGTTTTGGAAATATATGAAAATGTGTCTTATTATGGTAACCTTTAGGCATAATTAATTTTACATAGTAAGCTATGGGCAGCTCTGAAATACAAATTTGCCCATAAAATCAAAACGTTTTGACCAATTCAGCTGAAATTTGAAATTTAGACTGCTCGAGTAACTAGTTGTCTTTCATATGAAATTGAAAACTAAAATTTGAAAAATCAGACCAAGCTTCTTTAACAAGTGTCAATTGTTGCATTTCAAGTTAGATAGTTTTACTTACCCGAAATATCTGGCTGTGGTATACCACAGCCAGAAGCAAGCTCTGTATCTGTAATCAAACCTGTCGCATAATTGCACATACCCAATATCCCCAAAAATGATCATATTTATCAGATACGAACTGCGACACTGCACAAACATGACAAAGGATATTTATAATAAATTTACCTATTTTAAACACTTCCCGAAGTTGTTAGTCACACAAAATTGATGTTTGAAGATATGTTTACAAACAGTAACCATGTCAACAACAATATATAATACCGTTTGATTTCTCTGATCTGAACAGTGCGATTTTCATAAATTTAATTCCAAAAGGTTTCTTTCATGAATATGGAATAAAAAAAAATTGTTTTTTTCAAGCACCATTTGTATTTTTCAATTTATGCACAAAAGGCCGATATAGGCTGTACTACACAGCTTGCCTCAAGCCAAAAACGCAGTTTTTTGGCTTGTGTTTCTCGAGCAAAGTTTTATCAAATTAGGGCTACATTACATTACCAGAACAGAGTAAACAGCCATTAAAAAATCGTCAACGAGTATTGCCATCGGTTCTTCACTATAATTAAATTTTCCTCACAAAATACAGACTTCTATACTACTATGGAGAGATCAAATTGTTACTTTTTCTTGCTCGAGACACACAAGCCCAAAGCTTCATTTTGGGCTTGAGATAAGCTTACGTATCAAACGTTGCACATCGGGTTACAATTTTGACATTCGATTCAAAACACTTACATTTGAACCTTACCTGTACTTTAAAATTAGATTTTACACAGTGCTCAACGTCAGAAATGGCATGGGCAGATTCTCGAGACCAATGTGCACACTTTAGCATTACCTGTTTGAAAATCGCCCAGCCAAAAACTATAATTTTACCTTTTTAGCAGCGTTTTTTTGGGACGGCCATGAGTTTGAATGACCCCGTATAATTGACCTCCTCTCTGACGATATCCGGTTCATAGTATTTTCATAGACCACTTTCGTATGTCCCATACAAGCCCGTAGCCAGGGGGGGGTGCGGTGGGGGGCGTCGCACCCCCCCCCCCTTGACAATGTACAAAAAAGGTCCACAAAAATTCCCTAAATGACCATCAAAAGAACACAAAGTACCAAAACAAGTAAATGTAGGTCGTTTTTTAATAAAATACTTCACAAAATGCTTGAAAAACTGCTAAAAAACTACTAAAAACGAAAAAAAAATCCTCCAAAAGGTCCACTTTTTGAAAATACGCACCTCCCTTGAAAAAATCCTGGCTACGGGCCTGGTCCCATAATGCATCTCGAAAGCACCTAGTCCTGGCACCATGACTTGACTTGTCAAGTCATGGTAAATGCCATGTAGTTAGAACAGAAAATCTTGGGACTAAGTCCATATCTCAAATTTAGCCAAAATGTTTAAGCTGTTCAAAAATTTTATAATCAGTGGCCTCCTTTAGAGTTTTGTGCATCTCATGTTCACAGACACAGTCTGATTGGACTGTGAACGAAGCGCCGTCAAGTATCTCCAAGTTGTTTCGATTGCATTGAGGACAATTTATTATTTCAGCTATTATTGTTTCAAATTAATTTCGGACATGAGCATGATTTCTGAACGCAGCCACCACATATCCACAAGTTGTGACAAGAACAGGACACCGGGAAGTATGCAACACCCTTTCCAATCAGTAATCCACAGTGCAGCGACATCGCGCGTGCCTGAAAAGCGTTGGGTACTCGCGTAAAATGCACACGCAATTGTATTACGCAAGGCTCAAAATTTTCGTGTCCGAGAATTATTTGAAACAACAATAGTTATTTTAAGAAACCTACCAGAGGTGACAACATCTTAGATTTGGTTCTCACAGGGAATCCAGACATTGAACAGTCAGTCGACATCGGCGAACAGCTTGGCGCCAGCGACCACAGAAGTGTTCTTGTTGAATTGAGAATTTCCTCGTATTGCCCTATCAAGCAGAAAGATTTACTTGTACTCAAAAGGAGACTTTGCTGGTTTTTCAAAGGCTGTGAAGGACATTGACTGGGTTCAACTTTTTGCAGGCAAAAGATTTGATGATAAATTGAAAACTCTTCAAGATACTTATAACAAGCTAAGAGACAAATTTGTTCCTAGCAAAATGGTCAAGTCGGGTCAGCGCCACAAACCACCTTGGACCAGTTTCAAATCTGTGAAGGCTGCTAAGAAGAAAAAACGCTGGGCTCAACTAAAGGCCAAAAAGTCTGGTCTTTTTGTTCATCAGCAGGATTTTCTGGATACCAAAACTTGCTTGAGAAACACAAGCCAAAAAACTTTGTTTTTGGCTTGAGGCAAGCTGTGTAGTACAGCCTATCACATAACAGCCATTTGTGCATAAATTGAAAAATACAAATGGTGCTTGAAAAAACAAATGTTTTATTCCATATTCATGAAAGAAACCTTTTTGAATTCAATTTATGAAAATCGCACTGTTCGGATCAGAGAAATCAAACGGTATGTTGGTTTGTTTACCTCGGTTACCATTTGTAAACATATCTTCAAGCATCATTTTTCTGTGACTAACAATTTCGGGAAGTGTTAAATAATTGGTAAATCTAGTATATATTTTATAGCTATGATCATTTTTTTGGATATTGGGTATGTGCACTTATGCGACAGGTTTGATTGCAGAGCTTGCTTCTGGCTGTGGTACCAATACCACTGCCAGATATTTCGGGTAATCCAAAACCAATGTTGACAGTACAATTAAAAAGGCAAAAATGGACTATGAAGGTATGCTTATAAATCAAATCAAGGAGCCAAAGAAATTTTTCGATTATGCTAGACATTTCTGACGATCTACAGCTACAGTCGAAGTTCTTGACCATGAAGGAAAGAAGGTCACAGATGATTCTGAGAAGGCAGAGATATTAAATGACTTCTTTGCAAGTGTCTTAAAAGTGGAGCCTGAAGGTGAGCGGCTCAACATTCCATTCCATTAGGCAAAAAAAAAATGTTTGTTTGGGCTCCGCGACCGACCCTAAAAATGCCAAAAATTTGGGTCGCGATTTTAGTTTATTTTTTTTTTCTTCAAACATAAAAAATATGAAAACCAGTGTTCAAATTAAACTACGGCCATCGCCGCCGATGCCCTCGCGTTTGGCCGCAATGCCCTGAAAAATAAGACCCCTTCACGGCCAAAACGGCCATGCCCATTTTTTGCAGTGGCCATGATGCCCTGCCCTGACCCCGAGTTCAGTGTTTCAAGAAACTCAATACAAACATTTATTTCCTCGCCAATATGCATCAAATGCATCCCAACCTAACAAATATGACCTTAAGGACACTTTTGTCATTGATGCAATATATCAACACAAATTATAGTGTTATCCAAACAATTACCAGATTAATCCTTGGTCATATTAATTTGGGCAATTGACATCAATATCATGGTCAAATGTTTTCAATCTCAGTGAAAATGTCAAAAGTGGTTGGTATACTTACAGTTGTGAAACATTTGAAAAAGGCCCATCCTCATCTTAGTGAAAATCTTCAGGTACAATTAAACTTTTTGTCATTTTTTGCTGAAAAAGTGATTTTGTTCCTTTTTTTATAATATTTTAGAATTGTTAAATTTGTGATCAAGGTCTATTTGTTTCAAGTTAGGCTTCCTAAAATAATCTGAGGGAAAAACACAGTTTTTGACACTTTCTTGCCAAAATTGACACTCTAGTACAAACAGACATCACCAACATGCTCAGCATTTTACTTTGCGTCTTAATTCTTTTCACTTGATTCAGACATGAAATGTTGGAGGTTTTTTGATGAAATATAATCTGGCGTCTCCAAGTGGTCCAAATGTTACTGGAAAGCTATCTTACCATTAAACGTTATATTTTAAATATAATAAAGATAAATATATAGTAATATGTATCATTCACTCTTTCAAACAAGACCAAATTGGCCTGTTTATATGATAAACTCTGAAGACTTATAGACAGACACTAAACAAGAGCGAGACTATTTATTTTTTAACAAAACTTGGTATGGTGAAAGATTAATATATAATATGCACTTTAATTTAAAAATGAGCAATGCAAGTAAATGTAGGCATCCAAGTATGCCTATATGACACACAACCATTTAATATCTCAAGCTCTCCATAATATAGGTGTCAAATGGGATAGTAGAATTATTGTGGAAGTGAATAATTGGATGGTCAAAGCATAGATCCTGGAATAGGCCTACATCCTACATTCCAGAATCTATGGTCAAAGCATATTCCCCCAAAGTATAAGCATGCTTAATGCTGAAGTTGGAAGCTACATCCGACCATCCATCCCAAACCAGCCGTAAATGCAGCCTCTTGTCATTTTCACTATTTTAAATATTTGCAAAGACCATACATTAAATGCGGTTAAAAAGTAGCCAAAGCCTATAGGCATTTAACAATATTAATCACTAAGCAAAGCAAAATGTGGCTGATGAGTTTGACAAAACAGATCAAAATATATGATCTTAAGCCAAACGGAACGCGTGTCAAAATAGCTAGCTCTTTGATCATAGTTTCTCAAAACTCAGAGAAACATTTTGTGTTATTCTTAATTGGTAAATTGAATTTTACAAAAACCACATAGTACAGCCTCTATGCGCATACTTTGCAAAAAGCAAAGACTAACAACTCTTCTATCAAAGCTGAAAGTTCTTTTTACTTTTCAATAGATAAAAGAACATGTTACAACCATGGATTCTAGTAGAGAATCACTGTTACAACCCTCAATGTTCTGCTCAAAACGAAATATGATCTATTTGATTACAAAAAGAACAGATTGCCTAATGGTGTATTCATAGTCCAACGATTTCATCGCACGACGTCTGTCGATACGCAGTCTTTAAACGCGCTACGCATATTGCGCTATAACTTTTGAAGACTGCGTATCGAGCGATGTTGCAGTGATGAAATCGCTGGACTCTGAACGCACCATAACTCTACCACCTTTTTAACAATCATGATAATTTATTTTTTTACATTAAAATGTATAATACAATTCAAAACATATATATTATTACAACTTAAATGTAAAAAACCTTCTTTATACAGTTTAAATAATAGACCATTTTTGATACTCAACACTGTGTGCTGTGATCTTCCTGTAATTCAATTAGTAAACAATTACAAGTATACATACCAGTGGCAGTAACCCTTTCTTGTCACTACCCAAGAGACTGGCAGAGTCAATGCTAATGTCAAGTTGGTTTAATATAACAAGCATAAATCAAGTGCTAGGAATATTTTTAGATATTTTTGTACCCGGCTTTTCTATAGTTTTCCCTGGTATAAAGATGGCATAAAAATAGAGGGCTGTTTCCCGTAATGAAAATAAACAACACACCCAGTGTTCTAAATTGCATTTCCCTAATTTGATATCAAACACGACATATTTTACGCGTATTTTATTACCAATAACCTGTTATTTTTAATGACCCTTTAAAGTCGGGTTCCCCAGCCCCAACCCTTCCTTACTTTTTTTGGGTAATATTGACACCTGTAACTTTCACAATTAGTTGAAATCAGCTTCTTTGATATTTTCATTTTCTAAATAAACCCTAATTTAGAGATAATAATAGCAAAATTTTCAATTTTGACCTATTTTAACGAAAAATCTCGATTTGTGGGTCATAATTTCTTTAATTAGGTATAATTTTTTACAAGGTGATAAAGTAACAAAACAAACAAATCAACCAGTGTTTTAAATTACGTTCCCTTAATTTGATGTCAAATACGACATACTTTAGGCATAACTTTGGGCAAATTAATGCCCCCCCCCCCCGAAAAATAAGGTTCCCCAGCCCCTACCCTTCCTCACTTTTTTTACACCTATACCTACTATAATCAGTTTTAATCGGCCTCTTTGCAATTTTTTCTAGGAAAAAAAATAAAATATGGATACTAATGGGTACTTTTTAAATTCCAAGATATCGAGTTTGAGAATGTTTTAGGGCGAGCTATTTGCACAGCGAACTGCAACGTGACAATGTCATGACATGATCATGATGATGAAGACGATTGAACTTTGAAGTGAGTTGTTTTGGTAATAATGGTCATGATGGGCAGAAATCACAGATGGTATAGGTAGTTTAGGACCCTGTTCATAATAAGGAACAAAAGTCACTAATACATCAAGCTAATGAATCAAAAAGCTAACATAGTTAAAATGTGGCACGCCTAAAATGTTATCTAGACAACAAGGTTAATATTTCGGAAGGAGAGCAGGGCTTCAAATAAGAAAAATTATGGTGTAAAACAACAAGGTTTAAAACAAATCGTTTAAAAAAATGCAGATTTTAGTTTACCGCTGAAAATGCTTGCAAATTTCAGAAAACTCACCTGTGTCGATGAAGGTCCGTTTCCGTTTATCAAAAATGTTGTTTTTAAAATGTCAGAAAGATTGCAGAGTTTTCGTAAAAGAGTGAGATTTTGAAGCAAAAATAAAGCTGATGATTGCACACTGCCGAACAAGTAGAACAACCCTCGCTGGTTGATTATTCTTGTATCATAAAAACGTATCCACAATTAGGTAATTTTAACATAAGTAAGCTAATTCAAAGTTAATAGTTTATTGATGTTAATTATGTGGAATAATGGGTATATTTTCTAAAAGCAATTACAATATTCAGGGTGGAACCAACAGTATTTTGTGACGGAATGTACGTGCCATTTTACAAATATTCCATTTTATGGTTGAGCACAATGAAACTATCTTCCTCTACTAAGAAATATAGCTAAATATTAGTTCAGATTAATTTGAGGAATTTTTATTTGGTAAAAGACCAAATTATTATATAATATTTTATACAGGGTGACTCAAATTAATTATTGCACAGGGTAGATTGGAACCGTAACTTGAATGATAAATCTATCGGAAAGTTTTGATTTGCTTAAATAAAATTGTATTAAACACTCAGAACTTGTGTATGGTGACATGTCGTGAGTTGGGTACGCAAATGGGTGGCAGAATAACACTTTTGAAACTCGTGACTTAAATTTTATTTCTATTTCACAACCCCTTGCCCTACAGCAGAGGTTGATTTAGGCATTCAAACACAAAAATTTCACGGAATGAAAGTGGGCTGGAACCAGACTCGCGAAGCGAGACCAGCCAGCCTGCCCGAGGCTTACCCTCCATTCCGTATAATTGCTCACGCTAAGAGGAAGAGGTGCCACTCTAACATCTTTGCCCTTTTGCCCGTTTCTCCAGTCACAAACCTGCTTTCAGGCATGATATTTTCCAGCTTTTCAGCTGGTTCCAGCTTTTTTGGATGTCAAAATTTCCGCAACTTTATTTATTTTCAGCCCGTTTTGAGGCATTTTTTACCAATTTCACGCGCTTTTCCAGTGTTTCCAGCTTTTTTCAGCAGGATGTAATCTCATTCCTGTGCTTTTGATAACTATGATGTCAAAAGAAATTTAGGGGTTCATGCATGTTTGTCCGTGTATAAACGCTTTATTTGGCCCGAGGGCAGGCTGGCACCGGACTCGCTATTAAATATACGTACCCTAAACATTAGCAAAATGTTAAATTTCAGGAAATCTATAGAGAAACTCCATCACATTACATTTTAGCAGTAGCCTACAGTGCAAGCTATAATAGGGTTCATAAAATTTGTCCCGATAGCTGGACGGCGTCAAGAATCGGGAAGTGATTCATACCATTCCGCCAGAGTTTCAAATCAACGATTACCCATAGAAACATGACTGAAACCTGCTCACAATCACATATCCTTTTTGTGAACAAAATGTCAAAATTTTGGACAAAAATCTGTTCAAAAAACAACCTTTGCACCTAGCAAATCACTAAATTCCTTCGACTTGTTGCTTGCAGAAATTTACGATCAGTTATTGATTAATCAGGATGACGTAAGTTTGTTTGTAATTTTAGATCGCGTTGCGTTCTGCGTATAAGACGGCTTACTACAAACCGCGCGCGCTGTGACAGCGCTATGCTTGTAGTCGCGCACGCAACACATACGCTACAACAGCATTGTTTTGCATTCATAGAATGGACGCTGTGATATGTTTTGTCTCGCTGAAGACTAAATTTGCGGAGTATTTTAACTGATTTTCTTAAAAACTGTAAGGCTTATGCAATTTTCAATATATTCATAATAATCTTGATTAAGTCGTGGTTTATTAAACCAAGTTGATGTGTCATACAGTGCCGTTAATTTATTAAAACCAAGCAAATTAATTTACGAAAATTTGTCTAAGCGGCGAAACAAGATGGCGGCTTTGTAAAACAAAATCGGATTTACAACCAATCGATCGGTAATTCAGCCAATCAGAATAAGGATTGTAGAATTGATAAAATTCGCCCAATCAAAACTTTTGTTTCAGTCAAATATCAATTATTGGTCCTAAACGGTGTTTAGGACCGGCAATCGACCAATCAAAAACAAGGACATCTCAAGGGTATGTATGAATGTACATTCCTTAAATAAAATTTCCTGTACTTTTTTCGCGCTTCACGCAAAGTGTAACATTTAATAACAATTTTAGGTATTTTTTTTGGAGGGGGGGGGGAAAGTAAGGGGGAAAGGGGTAAAATTTTGTCGGGGAGAAGATTTCAAACCATGCCGCCCCCCTGGCGACCATCACCTGTTACGCCACTGACTTGTACCCAATCCAAGTAACTGCCATTAATTGTTAACAACACATTGTTATCTTTCTTTCAGGAATGCGGTATACATGATACACGATCAATATCATGAACATGTCAGAAACTAATGTTCTTGAAACTGCACATGTAAGTGCACCCATAGCATCACAAAGCATTGGTAAATCAGCACACATAAAACCTCAACGACCTACCAGTAAAGATTATGCAGCTGAGATTCAGCGGCTTGAATTGGAACGATTAAAACTGCAGGGTCAACCAATATGTCTTCCGGTCACAAATGCACTGCTTACACATGCACCTACACGGCTAGAATCAACAGGTTTTTCAGAAGTGCCAACAAATGGTAAGCTTACTTGGCCTATTCTATGGTAAGACCCAGACAGTTTCTTAAAGCTAATACTGTTAATGAATTTATATAAGTAGGGTAAACCGGGGAAAAAAGGCCTGCTTTTGAGGTTTTTGCTAAATATCTCAGATCAGCTTTGAGGATCTTGGATAAAGTTATGTGGTTTTATCCACTACATGCCCTCCCTATTTTATGCAAATCTAGTTTCATGAATATTTTATTGGTAAGGGGACCTTGAAGGTGATTATTTGGGTGGGCCTTTTTATATGATCACCATGGCAACCATATACAGTAGCTAGGATTTTCAAACAGGAGTTACTTTTGTATAAGCTTTGTTTGACAAACCTTAACACCAGAAAACTTTTGATTTTCTGTAATAAATTCTTAGTCATGGACCTTTTTTCTTGTGCCTTCAGTTTTACCTTTTAACAATTTTTTTTTTGAAAATTCTACAAAACGCCTTAACAATTTCAAATTGCTGTATTTAAATTTTTAAAAACCAACATCCTTTATTAGATATCT
>JXSR01S047380.1:53519-65109 GCA_000969725.1 Ophiothrix spiculata
ATTTATTTGCTTTTTTTGATATATTAATCACAACTTGCCCAAATATTTGCAAATAGCAGGGGTGTGAGAATTCAGATTTTACACTGATTTCAGATTTTTTTCATGCCATCAGAAGAGTAATAATTTTAGCTTTTTTGTTAATTTTAGCCTGGGTTTTGGGGGGTTTTTTTGGTGGTATTTTATCACTATTTTCAGCCTTTTCAGCATGTTCTATCAGCTGACTCTCACACACCTGATACATCCATTCACTATCATGACAAATTTATTGAATATTGCATTTAGAAAATAAAGGTTGCAAGTATTCTATGTTTGTATTCTTCAAATTTCACATTTTATAAAGCAAATTTCTAAATTTGTAGAAGTATATTGCATTTATTCTTTTGCAAATTTTGTTTAGCATGATTCAATTTGAGTTATTTATTAAAACACAGACAGGACGAAGATTTCTGTTTGAAATGCTTAGGCCGCTTAAAAAAATAAAGTTGTTTCTCGTCCCCTCCCTCCTCACTTTTTGGTGCGCAACAATTTTTTGTGTGTGCAAAAATGATAAAAAAATGTTAAAAATCGAGCTAAATCGTTCAAAGACCCCACTTTCCTTTTTAAAGGATTCTTTAATTTTTTGATGTTTTTAACGTTGAAACTGTCATAAAAACAACATCTATCCATATCACATAGAGTTAAAAGACAGCAACTGAATGTGCAGTCAACATCTACTAAGGGTAAACCTGGATCGTCCATGCTCTCTCCAACTAAAAAAAAAAACACCTCCCTCCTCACATTTTGAGAAACCTTCGGATGAGAAACAACTTATTTTTTTTATGTGGCCTTACGTTGATAAATTCTTTTCTATGAAGACTTTATTTTGTGCATATGATGACATCATCAATGACATCATCAATTTGACAAAAGGAAGTTGATACTTGTTGCATCGTAATAGCTGCAGTCTTTCGATTGAGAATTTTAATATTTTGTGAATCTATTTAAAAAATTATGATTAAATTCTACTGTATTAACTGCACTCTAGTTATTGTTGAGTAGCATTTTCATTGTCGCCAATTGCTTAATCTAAAAAATCTGACACCGGCAACTTTTGAAAACCATCACATCAATTATAGAATATTTTTAAACCATCATATCGATTATAGAGCATTTTTCTTGGGAAGAAGATTGCAAAGAGAATCACATGATGATTAAGTGGGAATATGCCCTTTTAAGGCCTAAAAATAAATATTACAAAGTAAAATAGAGGAAAAAATTACCTTTCTATTGCCTTTTGTTTGGCAACAATCGGAGCTTCCGTTCAAAAGTTACGATCAAAAATCAGTGTAACTTCGCGCGTTGAAATTTGCTTTATTATTTCTTATGTATCTTATTGTTTTCTCAAGCTGCGATATTTAAATTTTTTAGCTTTAAAAATTCATATCTCAGGAATTAATTAAGCTATTGATCTCTAATTTTCACAATAAATTAGGAAAATTCAAGGGCTTATTTTTCAATTCAAAAGGTAAGTAAAATAGTGTTTCTAAAATATATCTCAAAAGTGAATTTTAACGATATGTTATCGCTACGCGCAGGATCCCTTACCCAATCACTAACCTTTTGTTAACCTTTCCTTAACATTTTGCAATCAGTAAATTTAAACCTATAAAAGGTTAATATGCACATATTGAAAGTTTAAGGTTAAGAAAAATGCTAGTTAACCTTATATAGAGGCGAAATATTTAAATGAGCTACACCTCGAAAGGTTAAGCAATGGTTAACAAGAAAGGTTAAGGTTAGGCTTCTTAACCTTTAATGTTAAGCTTCTTAACCTTAAATGCTAGTTAACCTTATATAGAGGCGAAAATATTTAAATGAGCTAAATGAGCTCTATATAAGGTTAACTAGCATTTAAGGTTTAGAAGCTTAACATTAAAGGTTAAGACGCTGGTCTATAACATTTAAAGGTTAACATGTCTGAAAGAGAAACTAACATTAATAGCCACAATGTGCGTCAGACACTATAAGCTTAATACTTCATTTACACATTGCAATATCAAACTGCTTAGTTTTGTCAAAGCTTAACTCATCCAATGCAATATGATTATTCCTAAGTGATCAGTAGCATCTATGGACCTTAAAATGTAAAAAATACATACCTATAAAGACCAAAACCATTGAAAACTGTTTAACACAGCTAGCAGATGATCAAATTTGAAATTTGTAGAATCAATTAACCTTTGACCTCTAAACCTTTTCACTTAAAGGCTAAGGACAAAGGCTTAGCACTTAGATTATTTTTCACTAAAGGTTAAGGACTTAGAAATTTTGGCAATTAAGGCTAAGAGTGTGTCCTGTATGGTTAGATTTTAAAGACTAAGGTTAAGAATTCACAGCTGTTAACCTTAAATTGGTAATAAGGTTAAGAAAATATGTATGTTAACCTTTAAATGTCAATGAAAGACTAAGAAAAGGCTATCTTAACCTTTCCATTGGGTAAGGGGATTTCCCAAGAACGATTTATCCTAAAGAGATGGGATAAAAAGCAAATCAATGCATACTATATGTACAATAGAATGACCTAGAATGTTGCTACTAGCCCCATGGGAACTTGGGTTAAGGGGGGGTCATTGGTCAAAAAAGAGGAAAAATTATTATTTCTTCCTTTTCTTGACCAATGACCCCCCTTAAACCAAGTTTCCATGGGGCTAGTGGAAACATTCTAGTTCATTCTATAGTCCAATTAGAATGCATTAATAAATGCTCTTTATCCCATCTTTCTGGGTTAAATCATTCTTTAGAAATCCCTTGCGCAGCGATAACATATCGTTAAAATTCACTTTTGAGATATAAGCAATTTAGTCTAGAAACACTGTTTTTTAGGTTTTATGTATATTTTAAAAACACTATTTTACTTACCTTTTGAATGTCCTGCAAGCCATATCTTTGGCCTCCATGAATCGATTCCCATCAAATTTGGGATTTGGAGGTTTTTTACCATGCTCAAAAAAAAAAAGGGTCGGTAGGGTTACGCCAATCAAACAATTTTTTTTTTACGCCTAAGCTATAGTTTCAGCTTTTGGGGGATTAAAAACCTTCATGCAAAGACAATTTCCCAATATTAAAACTCAAGAATTTGGGTTTTTTTGCTCGTTGATATGTTTGTAAACTTTCAAGAATCCCTCACCCCAGGTCTGTCAAATGATTGTCTTCCTGATGCAATGGAAAAAAACGTGAGACCTGCTTCATAAGCCAATACCCATAATTAGGTGATTATTTTATGCTGAGTTGAAGACGAAATGCCTATAGCGTATTCCGATAATATTCCTAGATAACATTAATGCTTTCCCTTACTGGGGTCAAGAGTATAATAATGATAGTAATACTGTTTTGATTAATTTCATTTGGAGACTGTCTGGTATTAAGGGTTCATGGTGGCAAAATGTGTGTCAAGTCCTACGTATCTGCCTGATATTAAGGATACACAGTGACAAAATGCATGCCAAGTTACACACAAACATTCTAAGCATGGTCGATAATTCGATATATCGAGATATATTGATTTTTTAAAAACATCGATATTGCCGATATTGGATTTCAAGGTTTATCGATATATCGTACTTGCCGATATTTTGAAAATAACATCGATAAATCGGGTGTACGATATTTCGACAGTTAATGATATATCGTACCCTTTGATGTTTTGAAAATAATATCGTATAATCGGGCGAATGATATCTACAAATCCAGCTATAACTATCAATAAATGTAAGTTTTACTCATTATTAGCTCATTGTTAACCTAGCTCATGTTAATTATTTCACTCATATCATGAACAATTCCTTTAAATGGTTCAAAATATCAACTTTTATGAAGGTTATAAGTTTGAGTCAATCCATTTGTTAACAAAAATAAATGTCAATAACGTAGTCTTGAATCTTGAATGCGTGCGTGTAACGTATCAGCCTTCACGTATCAGGGAAATATGTTCAACTAGCAGCGATGTTTTATGCCCGTGCGTATTATTGCAACTTCGATATATAATATTTCTTGGCACATAAACACTAGTCAGTTAAAAAACTGTCATAAATTAATGATGATATCCTTTATTTAAAGATATTATTCAGATTTAGATGTTATATCCGAGTTACAAAATGATCACATGTCGCGCCAATACTGTTATCCATCGATGCACATGTTTTGCTCGCGATCGTGCCGATTATAAACCAAAGCCGTCTCGGGGAAAATCACCTGAAAATGGACCGTGAATAGCTGAATTTAACTGAAAATAAACTATAACATTGTTGCTTTTGCTTTATTTATATATTTGTATATCTTTTGTCCATTTATTTCGACCTCAGTGGTTCCTTTTAAGATCAGTTACAGAAATGGTATCAGCTTTCCTCTACCCCCATCTCAGTTAAACAACAACTAAATACGATCTTAGTAACATACACAAGTTTAATATATTGTTTTTAGAAATAAAAACGTTTTATTAATAAAAATAATGTTTTTTGCACTAATTTACTGTTTTCCATTTGGAAATAATTACTGCCTTACAAGATGTTTAACTTCAACGTAGTTGATTTTATTCAGGTTCCCGGCCGCCTTTCGTCGTCCGGTACTATCTGGATGTAAACATGACGTAATCGTCAGGTCGAAGTTCAATTTCATTCATAAAATGGTCAGTCACGTGATGATACGATGACGCATGCAATTCACTGTGAGAGTAAGCCATCGCCGTCTAAAAGCACGATTTCGGCAATGTTTTTCATCATGATCTTAACATCGTATGTATTTGTGTATGTGAGACCAAGAAATAATATGCTTCTTTTTCATAAAATGTTCAATTTTCAATGCTATTTTCGAAAAGAAACTCTGATATTTTCGATCAAACAGGGGTATGAGGAATTCTGCAACCAAACTGTGCTACGTAATTACAACACGGAAGTTAGGGTAGCCACTCGCCAGTGTTCGTTCGTTACGCATTGCAATTTATTCGGTTGGCGAGATAGAGAAAACATCGATATATCGATATATATCGATAATTGATTGCCGATATATCGATATCGGAAAATGGTCAATATCGACCAAACTTAGTATGTATATGGTATTAACCCGTATATTACCATGCAAGTTTTTCCCAGAACCATCAACATAAAGTGATGATCACTATAACTCTGTACCCCCTCCCCTGCACCAAATGACCTTCCCAAACATACTAAATTTATCCTGGAATTTACTGGTTCATAATCACGCTGGTATATCATCACGTATGATTGGATCACCTCTTTCTAAATTAAGCCTAGAAAAAGTACCGTTCCCCTGATCTCCTTTCCCACGGACCCAGCAACAAGTCTTAAGCAGGGCGCTGAGCTGAAAAGGGTAGTGGAAGAGCAAGAGCTACATCAACTCTAAAAAATACATGTTTACATTTTTGTACAATTTACATCATAATCAAGTGACCCCATTTGGGGTAGAAAAGGCTGGATTTTGGAAATGGTCTGGACTAGAACTGGGGGAGAAAACGCTGTTTCTAAAACCCATACATTCATACTTCTGTACCCCCCCCTTCCATCCCTCAGCTAATTTGGACCCAGCTGGACAATACTCTTACAAAATTATGAGTAATCTTTTCTTATAAATAATTTAAGTCATACAAAGACAGCCACTTTAGTTAAGCTTGACTTGGAATAACAACTTAAAGGGCAATAGACATGTTCAGTAACATCTTCCAAGTTTTTCTCAAGAATTTAATATTTAGCATTGTTAATACAATCGGTTGCTTGAACATGTGGTGTGACATTTAATGACCAGTCTATATCAAATCTTATTTCCGCTATGAAATTATATTTATTTTCCCCTTATTTCCAAATTATTATAGGTTAATAAATGTGCATTTCATGTCGCGAGTGAAATGAAACAAAATCAATACATGCATAATCAATTTCAATGCGTCCAATCCATGAGGCCCGTAGGGACTGAGAGAATTGGACAGTGAACAAAATGTACCGTATTGCATTTATTTTGTCTCAGTTTACGAGCATAATGGAATGCAAATTTATCAACCTAATTCATCCCTGACAGAAAAATAATATCTTTTGTGAAAAGAAATTGGGCTTTTATATGCGCCGCACATCTCTGCATCTACTGCCTGACCGGAGAGAAATTTCCACATAGCACGATCTTGGGCTGCCACCTCTGCTTCTGCAACAGACCATCTCAATCCAAAGAAAGTTGAATGAAGTCTTGACATGTTGTCCTGGGATGTCCCCATCTACAGTGCCCATGCGTTTGTTTCCTGTGGTACAAAGTCTTTAGAATCCTCTTAGGGTCCATACATTTGTAGGTACCCAAACCATTTCTGTCTGCGGGATCTTATTATCCCTGTCAGTTGTGGTTGTTTGTTGATCGATCTTATAAACTCATTTGTGTTCTGTTGGCCCATGTAATCCATAGGATCTTTCTATGGCCAACAAAATTCAAAACTAATCTACACTAAATATATCCTCACCTGACACAAACAATGTAACATCTCACTAAACGCATGTCATGCAAACCAGAACGTAACATGCGGAGTGCATTGTGAATTTATTATAATTATATTATGCTTACATTCTCAGAAAACAAGGTTATTGCAACAATGTTAGATTTTTCAAGATTTGGAACACCTCAACTATATTGTCTCAGTTTAAAGGTGGCATTTAAAGTATTAGGTTTGGGCGTGCATGATTTTTAAACAAGGGGAAGGGGGAAAAATGCATATTTTAACCATTTTATTAAAGGGAATCATAATATAATAACCATGTATTAGGTTTGGGTGTGCATGACTTTTAAACAAGGGGATGGGGGGAAAAGGCATGTTTTAACCATGTTTTTTTAAAGGCATCGTGCTATAATTGTCCAGCTTTGACCATGGTCAACCGTTGCCATTATCCAAAGAATGGTTAACATGGTCAAGCTGTTCACATCTGACCATGGTCAAACATATTCATTTATACATGCAATGACTAATCTTGAATCGTATCGGCCCTTGTATCAGGCCAATATTACACCCTATCGGCAAAACATCGTATCGGTAAAATCACCTGTCTTTGCGGATGAACTTTACCGATGTTTGGATTTAAGCCTATCTGGGCTAGGCCACGTTTGTAATCAGCTGATGATGCACTTAAACATCGGTATTGGATATCATATCGGCAAGGTGACAGATAATTTCAAGCGTTTTTTGATCAGCTGATGATGCACTGAGAGCATGGCCTAGCACTAGCTGGGCTAGTTTTAGGCCACGTTTTTGATCAGCTGATGATGCACTAAAAGCGTGGCCTAACCCTAGCTGGGCTAGGCTACGTTTTTGATCAGCTGATGATGCACTAAAGACGTGGCCTAGCCCTAGCTGATGATGCACTTAAACATCGGTATCGGATATCATATTGGCAAGGTGACAGATAAAAGTGTGGCCTATAGCCCTAGCTGGGCTAGGCCAAATTTTTGATCAGCTGATGATGCACTAAAACATCGGTAACATATATCATATCGGCATATCGTATCGGTAAGGAAATGAACCATCGGTTAAACCTTAGCAATGACCTGAAATTAGAGCATCTGCTATAGTATCCAAAACTTAGAGCAGGTGTTTGACCATGAGGCAGATTTGACCCAGTCCTGCTTTACAAATTATTCATATTGACACCGAAGATAATTCACAATCTTTTGAGATTCTTCTCCCTACATTTTAGCATCTGAAATTCTCTTCACAATTTGGAAATCTACTTTATTCCTAAAGAAATTTGATAGGTTTTTACCTATCAATGTGTGCATCTAAAGAAAATTAGATGGTAATGCTTCAAATTAACTCCTTGGCAAAAGAGTTATTTTACAAATTATGTTTTATATATTATTTTATTTTTCTTGTATAGGGAACAAAACAATCCTAAAAGGTCTGTCGGGTAGATTCTTCCCAGGAGAGCTCGTCGCCATATTGGGTCCATCGGGGGCAGGAAAGTCATCTTTCATGAACGTGTTAGCTGGTTACAGGTAAGTATATAAAATAAATTAATAACAAATGTATAATGAAATAACATTTTTAGCTATCTGTGTCCAACATTGAAATTGAATAGGCCGTGCTGTGGAGCAAATCCTTATTCTAATTGCTTCAATGTTTTCCAATTTTTTTGAGACTTGGATATATGCATTATATTTTTCAATTTTTTTTTCAAAAAACACATGCGATGTTCAGCTGAAACATATTCTGTTTTTGAGATTAGAAAAGGAAAGTCAACTGTTAAATGTGTGATTGCTCATTAAATAGGAAGTAGTTATATCTAGTGTCTGACCAATCTTGAGTTTTGAATCGGCCGATTGCGATCTTAGTTGTTTTGTTAGATAGGCAGAATATAGATTTGTTCGCAATTCCACTTCAGATCTGATAAGCTTAAAATCAGTCCGATTCCAATCCATCCGATCAGATTGGTCAAACACTAGTTATATCGATTCAACTGTAATTTGAAACTGGAATCTCTTTAGTGGGAATTATCATTCATATGCAAGTGCAAAGTAAATTTTTGAAAATTGGGTCATACAGCTTTAAAGAGGTTAACTTCATCAATGTCTGGCACTGATTTCCATGAGGGTTCTCTTGTCATCTCTATTTACCGCTCATAGATGAAAAAGGAAACTGGAAAAGACAATTCAGTCGATATAACAAAATAAAAATGGAAAGAAGCCACCCTTTTCAACATGTATAGTATTCCTGTTTTATTAGCATCAAGTTTGTTTCAGAATATATGCTAATTTCATTATAATGTCCCTTAATTCATTAGGGTACCATTATATACATTAGGGTACCATTATTATTTTTCAACATTGATTGAAATATTTATCAAGTATGCTGATTTAATTCTAGAAAAGAGTGCAAAACTATATAGAAACACTAGGAAATCTAAACACAAACTATCTGATATGATGAGTTTTGTCACATTTGGTTATATGATACCAGAACTAGACATTAGCACATGCTCGATGGCCAATGGTGGATATATAACTAGTACCTGATGAAATCTTACAACAGATTTATTTTGTCAAAAATAACCTTTAATATGTCCTTAGGTTTTTTTGTATAAAAATACAAGGTTGTTTGTCATTTTGATGACACATTTCAGGCTGCAACTATTAGCTTGCCTGATTACTTTTTGTTTCGGGCTACAATATGAGTTACAATATACTTGCCCGACCGTTCAAGTATATAGCAAAAGGAAGTCTGTAATAACGCTATCACTTAAGTAACAAACATCAAAAATCAATTAGGTACACCATCATCATACCGTATTCAAATTTTTAAACTTTAATCACACTTTTTTTGTTATTTGGGCACATTTGGTTAGGCAATTTCATAGCTAAGCCCAAGGGTTAAGCTTGCATGAATGAGAAGTCAAGAAACAAGAAAACTGTTGCAGCCTCGGGGCCTTTTTATTTAAAGGGTACAACCACAGATACTTTACGATTCGTAAAGTGTCTGTGGTACAACATTATTCTGCATAAAGTAACTTCACATCCCCTTTTCTTGATTGATTGAAAACAATGTCATGTGTAAACTATAAGAACAGATAAATACAGATTTGACAATATTTGTCCAATTGAAATGGATTATAAATGAATTGTACTTTTGTTTAATACAGAACTGCTAACATGACAGGCAACGTGCTAGTCAACGGTACCCCTCGTGACCTGCGTCAATTCCGTAAGATGTCGTGTTACATCATGCAAGACAGTCATCTGTTGCCACATCTGACTGTCATGGAGGCCATGATGATCTCTGCCAATCTGAAGATTAGTGAGAAGACGTCGTACAAGGAGAAGAAGGTTGTGGTAAGTCAAAAATGGGTCAAAGTGGTCAGACGGAAGCCAGCGTTTGCTGCAAGAATTTCATATGTTGCATAGCAAAAACTGCTACACATCTTGCATTTTGAGTAGCAATTAATAAATTTTGAGTAGCTTTTTATTTCATGTTTTAAAACGTGTTATTGGGTAAATGTTTTTCCATCTCTGTGGTGCATGGCTGTCAATTCTAGTTCTACATTGGTTTGCAAATGACCCAAAACTTCTCGCATTTTGCAATAATGGAAACCCTTTTTTTTTTCAATCGCCAACCATTTTTGATAACAATAAATTAATTCAAAAATAATCAAAAAATTGATCAGTTTATATCATCCAAGTGTAACCTATAAAGGTCAGATTCCTTTTATCTGTTTGGGGTGCGGTTGCGATGCGTTTTTGCACTGTAAGGGTACTGGTAATTGTATAATTTAAGGCATATGATTGAATAGGATCAGATTTAAGCTGAAATTCAATTTTGACCGTCCATTGTCAATGCGATTCCGCATGCGATGTGTTTTTAATCGATATAATGGTTTTTAGCGAGAGTGAGTCCTTTTATCCCATCCGTTTGCGGTGTGGCTATCCGGAAACCCATGCGTTTGCCTGAATCGGTCCCTGGAGCGATTCTTTCGTTTTGAATGCTTTTTGGTCATGCAGAAACTTTTCAAATAGAGAAGATATGAAATAAAACCGCATGATGTTGTTGATGGTGTCTTTTTAGATTTCAGCTCTGCTTTTGATAGAGTTGACCATAATCTATTGTTGACTAAGCTTCATTCTTTGGGATTTAGAGGTCTGCTTCTAAGTTGGATCCAAAGTTCCTTTTTATGCGTAGACAGAGGGTTATTTTCAAAGGATCATTGTCTGGTTGGAGTTCGGTAACTTCTGGTGTACCGCAGGGTTCTGTTCTTGGCCCAATTTTATTTTCTTTGTTTGTTAATTGATGATATAAATAATGTGGTTTCTTCTCCTTTATTTCAATTTGCTGATGATCATTCCATAGTACGTCCCATTCATAGTGTCAGTGATCATGCTATTCTTCAGCAGGATATTAAAAATGTGTTTAAGTGGTCTATGGCCAACAAGCTTCCTCTAAATCTTTCTAAATGTTCTGTTATGCACATGACTAGGTCTGACTCTCCAAAATTCGGTAGTTCTTATTCAATAGGTGATGCAACTCTTAATGAAGTTAGTGATTTTAAATTATTAGGTGTGACTTTCAGTAAGGATCTGTCTTTTGGTACTCATATCAACAATGTCACAAATAAGATCTCTAAGTTGTCTGGCTTTATCATTAGGTGTACCAAAAACATATCTTCAACTGCCCTTTTGAATCTGTTCAAGTCCCTTGTTTTACCACATCTTGTTTATTGTATTTGTGTTTGGGCCCCTTTTCAGGGAAATCACATTGATAGGTTGGATAGGGTTCAAAGGAAAATTACTCGAGTGGTATTTTATAGGAATTCATTTGATGTCGAATGTAGGCCTAGTTATGAAGAAAGGCTTTCCAAACTTGATTTGTTGAAATATGAGGATTCATGCAAATTCCATAGACTTGTGTTTGGGTTCAAATTAATGAATGGATTGTTGCCTGCATCTTTCGACCAAATGGTGCACTTGAGTAAGATTAATAATTCTAGATTACTGCATGTAACTGCCAGAAGTTCTTCTTTTTTCAATTCTCTGTTTGTGTCTCTTCCACGACTGTGGAATGAATTTCCTTCTGATGTCAAAG
>JXSR01S047380.1:74082-85812 GCA_000969725.1 Ophiothrix spiculata
CCCCGGACTCTTTTGTAAAGTATTTAACCCCCTAAAAAAACCTAATTTTGCACAGTTACATCAACATATTTTATTCACTGAAAGCTAAGAGGGGCAGACATTTTTGTATTCACGAAATTGTCGGTTTTCTCAAATTCTGGGAAGAAATACATGATCACTGATAAAGATGCCCACCCCAACCCCTAGCCTTAGGATGCTTCATGTCACTAAATGAGCCTTAAACTATCTGTGTTCTTGCATTTCAATCATGCATACATACTAGGCATATTTGCAAGTTGAATATATGCTCGACATGATGGAGAAAAATAATGAACATAATGCAGCATCAAAAAGAGAAAATTGTGGTGCTGGAGACAGGCACAACATGCATGCATAATTGGGCTCCTCTGGATAATGACTTGTCAATTGAACCTGACATACAAAAAAAATCAAAAACCAAGGACATGTTTTTTTTTAAATAAATCTTTTATTTGAATTTGAAACAAACATTTAAACATACAATTTAATAAGTCATATAAAACATAACTTCAATAGAACTTATTTTATGATGTTAACACAATATCATATGTAATACAATTATACTTAGATAGTACTTTTGTACATTAGATAATTTGTCTTATTCCAAGTTCAAAATAAAGTAAACTTATTATATTTGGATAGTTGCCATATTTAAATTTAGTGATGCACAATTTGGCAACACTTATCAACAAATTTACTTTTTTTTTTCAATGGCTATATTTCTCTCATGACCAAAAATTACACTTTTTTTTAATGTTATATAACCGGGAATAACCAAGGACATGTTTAGTTATCTTTATTATGTGTGAATTAGATAATAAGATATAATTGTCAGATTTAATTTACATTTTGTCTAGAGTGATGATTTGAAAATATAAATAAAATGTGACACAATTAGTGATATTTTTACAACACATTTATAGTGCACCTCCTCCATATATGTGACCGTCCACCCCAAAACAGCAGTAAATGCCAGCTCTTGTCATTTACACTTTTTTAATTATTTGCAAAGACAATGCTTTAAATATTAAAATGACACCTTAATGAACTTCACATGATTTCCAGAAGTCAAGTTATTAGTCCGTCAAAGGTTGTCAGGGAGTAAAACGTATAACTGAGATAAACGCGTTCAAAGATTAGTAAACCCTATATTTTCTGTTGATCGTCTTAAGAAGATGCCAATTTATTTCACATTTCCTATGATTTTCCTGAAATGAAACTTTGCTGGTATTTTGTAGTACACACTAGGATTGTGAATCTGTCAAAAATCAATTTTGCCAAATTATGACTTTGACATGTATTTTCACCTGTAGCGCAAAATGAAGTTTCTGGCATTTACTGCTCATACGGGCGGACATATACAAAGGATTAGGAAATCATTGCCACTATTTTGTTGAAAACTTAAGATTGTTTGTGTTACCTGGGACCAAACTGGCATAGATATATCACCAGTTAGATAGACATATATCTTCCTAATAATATTTTTATTAAAATTGACAGAAGTGATTAAGATTCACTAGGCTGTAGTGGGACTCAGATTTCCCGCCTACTTACTTGGAATATTCGGAATTCTTCAACTAAAAAACATAATCTATATGATATAATATTATACAAAGCTGTACGTGTGCTTCCATTTCCAATTCTGGTACCATATTGTTATTTATCTCTCAGTAGATAAAAAATACAACAATTTCATTGGTTAATAGCTACAAAAGATATTTCCGTATTGTCACCGTATTGCATCAAATTTTAAAGTTCTATGTCATACGAAATCCTCTATGTGATACGAAAACTCGTATCATACAGCTCTTAATTTCACCAGTCCAACTCGTATCGCTTTTTGAACATGATAACTGTATTACAAAGCGGCTGCTGTGCGTGCGAGACTAACAGCAGCGCGTTGTACTACGCGATGCCAATAGAAATGTCGCGCATAGCTGTCAATCAAACTCGGAAAATTACAAATCTAAAATTGATTGCAATGTTATGATAATATAAAAATAACAATTTTCCAAGCATTTTTCCTGGCATTTTCATATTTATGCTATCAACGTTTGTGTTTACTGAGTGATAAATTCGTTATCCCCTGATTGTTCTAATTCAATACGAAAAATATTAATGGTTTGGGTTGGTATCTTCAGCCTCGTGTGATACGAACCCAAACCATTAATATTTTCTCGTATTGCATGAACAAACAGGGGATAACTAATAATATAGTTGTTAAAGTTCTTGTTTCGATTTCCTTTAAAATGATATAAACACAACTTGAAATCTGTTATTTTGTCTCTGTTATTAGGTTGAGGAGATCTTGAGTTTGCTAGGTCTACTAGAGTGTGTGAATACGAGGGCAGCCAAATTATCTGGTGGACAGGTCAAAAGGCTAGCCATGGCGCTGGAATTGGTCAACAACCCGCCATTGCTCTTCTTTGATGAACCTACGAGGTAAGGCCGGGCGGTTTTCGTCTCCTTGTTTCCTTGGGCAAGAAACTTTACTCTACTTGCTCCGTGGTCGGACAGTCACGTAAAGCCTTGGGTCCCCTGTGCGAATGCTCCTTCTTCCATACAGTGTATACCTTGTGAGTCTAAGGTTTAAAAGAGTTTTGTTGATCAGCATAACCCGACTGATTCTAGTCTAGATATAAAAAAGCCCTGACTGGGTTCTTTTTTCTTTTCTTTTTTTCGTTTTAGAAAAAAATCATACTTTTTATGGTCCAAATACACACAGATCCAATGCAAACAAACAATCATGTTTCTTATTTGGTTCATTTCTTGATAAACACTGCGTCAATATTTGCCCACCACTGTTTGATCACTAATAATATATAGCCATTTAATGCAAAAGGCACATTATTGGTGGTGCTATTTCTATAAATTAAGTTTCCAGGTTTTAAGAATATATCGACCCTTAGTTTTGGCATTTGCCACATGGATAAGGTAAAGGAGACCAAAACCAAATTTTATTCATGTTAAATTCACACAAAAAATATTTAATTTATGCAATATGCACATAATTAATTTCAAAAAATGAATAAGGCCACCAATAATGAAATGTCAAAATATGGGCTAAAAATGATGTTTTTGATCTAAAATGAGCATTTTTGGAGGTAAAATGTGAAATTAAATTTTCAAAATAAATATTACAGTTCAACACCTAATTCCAGAATTAATTTCAACACTTTTGAGGGCCTGCATTTATTGTAACAATGCATTTTTGTCGAAAAATTAATAAATGAACCCATCAAACAGCGGTGTGCATGCCAAACATAACTAAAAATATCTTTTAATAATCTGACCGACCGACCCAATTTTTCCCCCATATCATCCCAATCAAAAGATTTTAAGGCTTCTCAAGATGAGATTTATGCGGGGGATGAAACGGGTCTGAGATTTCAAGAATAAAAGTAAGATATTACCAAAAAAAAAGAAATGTTTCAATTGTAAGTAGGAAGAGGCGTGACACAATTGTCTTCATGCTATTTTATGTGCGTGGGTGTGTTCACAGAATGTGATGTTTATATGTGACCCGTCATATCGAAAGGTACCTTAAGGGTCCCAAAATGAAAATTGATTTTTTTTTGGTCTTATCTGAAAGCTGAGATTTTAAGCTTTAAAATGACACCTTGCTTTTGTTTATTGGATCTTCGGTTGCGAAGTTATATCCAATTTGGTAAAAGGCATCGGTCTGATTCGGAACACTATAGTTCTGAGAAAATTAAAGTTGGAAGTTTTTGTACTAAGTAAAACCTGAATGGAGAGAGGATTTTTATCTTGGTTTTTAATACATTTTTCTTATATTTTGGATGTTGGAACCTGATTAATAGGATAGAATACACTTCAAAAATAACTTTTCTGATGAAATTAGAAATTCGACCTTGGACGTGATTTTTTACTATGCTCAGCTTCAATGACCTGTATCTCGTAATTTGCCATGCCGACCTTAAGGTACCTTTCGATATGACAGGTCACATATGTATCTTAACGATATTGTATTTTAAGGACTATTCATTGAAGCCTTGTGCATCTGATCATGGCCCTAGTCACACATCAACATATTGGTATTGGATCAACGTACACATTAGGGGAGCAGATTAGCACAGCTGTAGTCCCCTCGCCTTGCATCAATGAGGTCCCAGATTCGATTCCTGTGCTCAGCGCTTTATGTGCATTGGGGTTTCAGTCCATGCTCGCTTCCACAGGTTTTTCTCCGGGTACTCAAATCTTCCTGCATTCAAAAACTGAATTTAAAAAACATCTTGGAGTCCTGTTGACATGGCCAGGCCAAGATTTTTCCTCTATCCAATGTTTTTCTGTGTTGTACAAAAATTGGGACATAAAAAGCCAAAGCAAGGAGAGGGTTGGTGATGCAAGAAATGTGGGTCTGAGGTGCCCCCCCCCCCCCAAAAAAAAAAAAAAAAAGTTGGAAGTTTAAGAAATGCCACTGCACCCCTCTGATTCAGCTTGGCTTGTCTTACAATCAAATTGTTACCTCAAAATGCCACTATTGAAAGACAGAAATAAGATGGTACATGCCTGCGCATGTTTACAAGTCCATCTTGTTAAGTGGTTCTTAGAAGTTATCAAATATAAAGTCTAGCTTAAAGCTAGCATAAGCTATAAATAGATGTGTTTTCTGAAGACACATTATCCTGCCTTTGCAGAGCATTTGAAATCAGCATATCGTTGGGCATTTCACCAACAAATTTCTACCTTGGGAAGGGGATAAGTAATTTAAGTTAGCAAATTCAATGGTCCTGTCATCAGAAGGTAGCAATTTCAAAAATGCTATCAGAAGATAGCAAGTTATATGATCAGAAGATAGCACTAGTTTTATGATCAGAAGATAGTAATATCTTATCAGAACTTGGCAATTACATCATTTCTATTATCAGAAGATAGCAATTTTATCAGTGCTATGGTTAGATGATAAAAGGTGATAGTAATTTCATTAATAATATCATCAGAAGAAAACTATTTTATCAGTGCTATCATCAGAACTTAGCAATTTCATCATTTCTATCCTCAAAAGATAGCCTTTTATCAATCCTAGAAGCAGAAGGTTTTTTTGTCAATGCTGTCATCAACAGCTAGCAACCAAATAATGCTTGACCATCAGTAGATAGCAATTTTATCAGTGCTATTGGTAAATAATGGCAATTTCATTAGTGCTATCATCTGTAGATAGCAATTTCATGAATGTTAGGAGGAACTTATTATTTTATCAATGCTGTCATCAGTAGATAGCAATTTTATCAGTGCTATAGGTAAATGATAGCAATTTCATTAGTGCTTTCATCTGTAGATAGCAATTTCATGAATGTTAGGAGGAAGTTATTATTTCATCAATGCTATCATCAGTAGATAGTAATTTTATCAGTGCTATTGGTAAATGATAACAATTTCATTAGTGCTATCATCTGTAGATACCAATTTCATGAAAGTTAAGAGGAACTTATTATTTTATCAATGCTATCATCAGTACATATCAATTTAATAAATGCTTGCAGCGTGTAATTGATGCTAACAATCATCAGTAGGTAGCCATTTTAATTGCATTACTATTGCCAGAACAAAGACTATCATATTTGAGGCAAAAGGAATTAAGATATGCAGTTATTAATATGCTATATAAACTCAATTGATGAATATTTGAACAGTTTCAAGTAAATATCTCTTTCGTCTTTATTATGCAGAAATTTAAAACTTGCCATTTACAGATTCTGAGATGAGATTATTACCTTGAAGAAACAACAGATCTTAAAGCAATACTGTAAGATTTTGATCAAAAATGGTTTATAGTAAAATCAGCAAAAAGTGAATGAATGTGATCGTCTAAAATTGTTTTCAAGTGTATTTAGTCAAAACATTGGTTTGCCATCGAATATGGATAAAAAGGACATGCTTTCCAATACTGATGCATATGGAATTAAATTCGGGATCCCGAATTCAATTCAACAAATGGCCATAACAGAAAAAGTAAGCATATTTAAGCCAAATCATTTGGAGAATATGAATATCTACCCAAAACAAACCAATAAGCTAAAAAAGTCAAAAGTCATGGGTGACATGAGGTGCTTCATATTTTAACACTTTATAGTACTGTATCTTTGCAACACTTGATATCTTTCTCCCAGGTACTACACCCAATTTTAAAAAAGGAAGGGTGTTCAGATTTGAAAAAGATTACTCTTTCAAGTAGAATGAAAATAATTGGGCTACTGATTTCAACAATGTCGGGGAGAAGATTGATATATCTGTTCTTGGTATCTCAATGGTTACTTTTTGCATGTTTTGTCAATTTTTAATGCTTAAAGGGGCATTGGACAAAATTTTGAAATTTTATTTGTTGATGATTTACACTTCATTTGTTAGAAAGTAGCAGTCAATTACCAGATTTGGGGAAAAATTTGATCTAAATAAACCTTCAGAAAATTCAAAAATTTGATTTTTTTTTTTTTTTTTTTTTTTGTTCTTGGGTATGAGACTATTCTTTAAACGTTTTTATTGATGCTATACATCAAGAAAGAGCCAACGATTTGTTTGTAAAACATTCCTTTCACATCATATATTGCAGATAAATCAAAAGAAATTTGGAGTTTGCATTAGATCTCCTAAAAAGACAAATTTTAAAAATTCAACTATAGAGGGCAGCATTTATCGTTGTCGACAACGATAATTAAAAAATAAAAGAATATTTAATATTTTGGTATATAGGGTATGATTTTGACAATGAAATTTGCATGCTATCATTATTACGGCTAATGCTTCAAATGATGCAAAAATCTCAAAATATTTGGGGGAAAGTTTGGGGATGATGCTGAACTTGTCCAATGCCCCTTTAATAATGCTAAACTTTAGAAACCTCTAACTGGCAAGTTTTAAGTTTCTGTAAAATAAAAAAGTGTTTTTTTACTTGAAACTTTTCCAAATATTCATCAATTGAGATGAATTACGTAACATATTTTACACCTGACTAGCTCATCTTCTTCTATACTTTGATCAACACCAAATAGGCAGACCTCTGAACGTCACATCGTGCATTGATACAAGTAAGCGTGTGTGTTACTGATCACGGCACAACTGCAGGAGACAGCGTGCGTTGTACGCGTGACTCGCGCGTCAGTATCTATGATGCGTGTGTGAAGAAAAGCCTCATAATTCCCGCCTATTTAGGGTTGATCAAAGTATACCTTGAGACACAAACTTGTTAAACACCCTTCGTATCATTAATGTTGGCACAATTAGACAGCTATATTTGCACGTTTAATGGCAAGAAAAATCAAACATGTTTTACTCTGTCAATCTTGTTCTGAATTCAGAAGTTAACATGTAACATAGACACTCGTAAAATATTATACCTGCCATTCTGTCATTACATGTAAATTTGATATCAAATTTAAGTGGTTCTTAGAAGTTATCAAATATAAAGTCTAGCTTAAAGCTAGCATAAGCTATAAATAGATGTGTTTTCTGAAGACACATTATCCTGCCTTTGCAGAGCATTTGAAATCAGCATATCGTTGGGCATTTCACCAACAAATTTCTACCTTGGGAAGGGGATAAGTAATTTAAGTTAGCAAATTCAATGGTCCTGTCATCAGAAGGTAGCAATTTCAAAAATGCTATCAGAAGATAGCAAGTTATATGATCAGAAGATAGCACTAGTTTTATGATCAGAAGATAGTAATATCTTATCAGAACTTGGCAATTACATCATTTCTATTATCAGAAGATAGCAATTTTATCAGTGCTATGGTTAGATGATAAAAGGTGATAGTAATTTCATTAATAATATCATCAGAAGAAAACTATTTTATCAGTGCTATCATCAGAACTTAGCAATTTCATCATTTCTATCCTCAAAAGATAGCCTTTTATCAATCCTAGAAGCAGAAGGTTTTTTTGTCAATGCTGTCATCAACAGCTAGCAACCAAATAATGCTTGACCATCAGTAGATAGCAATTTTATCAGTGCTATTGGTAAATATAATGGCAATTTCATTAGTGCTATCATCTGTAGATAGCAATTTCATGAATGTTAGGAGGAACTTATTATTTTATCAATGCTGTCATCAGTAGATAGCAATTTTATCAGTGCTATAGGTAAATGATAGCAATTTCATTAGTGCTATCATCTGTAGATACCAATTTCATGAAAGTTAAGAGGAACTTATTATTTTATCAATGCTATCATCAGTACATATCAATTTAATAAATGCTTGCAGCGTGTAATTGATGCTAACAATCATCAGTAGGTAGCCATTTTAATTGCATTACTATTGCCAGAACAAAGACTATCATATTTGAGGCAAAAGGAATTAAGATATGCAGTTATTAATATGCTATATAAACTCAATTGATGAATATTTGAACAGTTTCAAGTAAATATCTCTTTCGTCTTTATTATGCAGAACTTTAAAACTTGCCATTTACAGATTCTGAGATGTGATTATTACCTTGAAGAAACAACAGATCTTAAAGCAATACTGTAAGATTTTGATCAAAAATGGTTTATAGTAAAATCAGCAAAAAGTGAATGAATGTGATCGTCTAAAATTGTTTTCAAGTGTATTTAGTCAAAACATTGGTTTGCCATCGAATATGGATAAAAAGGACATGCTTTCCAATACTGATGCATATGGAATTAAATTCGGGATCCCGAATTCAATTCAACAAATGGCCATAACAGAAAAAGTAAGCATATTTAAGCCAAATCATTTGGAGAATATGAATATCTACCCAAAACAAACCAATAAGCTAAAAAAGTCAAAAGTCATGGGTGACATGAGGTGCTTCATATTTTAACACTTTATAGTACTGTATCTTTGCAACACTTGATATCTTTCTCCCAGGTACTACACCCAATTTTAAAAAAGGAAGGGTGTTCAGATTTGAAAAAGATTACTCTTTCAAGTAGAATGAAAATAATTGGGCTACTGATTTCAACAATGTCGGGGAGAAGATTGATATATCTGTTCTTGGTATCTCAATGGTTACTTTTTGCATGTTTTGTCAATTTTTAATGCTTAAAGGGGCATTGGACAAAATTTTGAAATTTTATTTGTTGATGATTTACACTTCATTTGTTAGAAAGTAGCAGTCAATTACCAGATTTGGGGAAAAATTTGATCTAAATAAACCTTCAGAAAATTCAAAAATTTGATTTTTTTTTTTTTTTTTTTTTTGTTCTTGGGTATGAGACTATTCTTTAAACGTTTTTATTGATGCTATACATCAAGAAAGAGCCAACGATTTGTTTGTAAAACATTCCTTTCACATCATATATTGCAGATAAATCAAAAGAAATTTGGAGTTTGCATTAGATCTCCTAAAAAGACAAATTTTAAAAATTCAACTATAGAGGGCAGCATTTATCGTTGTCGACAACGATAATTAAAAAATAAAAGAATATTTAATATTTTGGTATATAGGGTATGATTTTGACAATGAAATTTGCATGCTATCATTATTACGGCTAATGCTTCAAATGATGCAAAAATCTCAAAATATTTGGGGGAAAGTTTGGGGATGATGCTGAACTTGTCCAATGCCCCTTTAATAATGCTAAACTTTAGAAACCTCTAACTGGCAAGTTTTAAGTTTCTGTAAAATAAAAAAGTGTTTTTTTACTTGAAACTTTTCCAAATATTCATCAATTGAGATGAATTACGTAACATATTTTACACCTGACTAGCTCATCTTCTTCTATACTTTGATCAACACCAAATAGGCAGACCTCTGAACGTCACATCGTGCATTGATACAAGTAAGCGTGTGTGTTACTGATCACGGCACAACTGCAGGAGACAGCGTGCGTTGTACGCGTGACTCGCGCGTCAGTATCTATGATGCGTGTGTGAAGAAAAGCCTCATAATTCCCGCCTATTTAGGGTTGATCAAAGTATACCTTGAGACACAAACTTGTTAAACACCCTTCGTATCATTAATGTTGGCACAATTAGACAGCTATATTTGCACGTTTAATGGCAAGAAAAATCAAACATGTTTTACTCTGTCAATCTTGTTCTGAATTCAGAAGTTAACATGTAACATAGACACTCGTAAAATATTATACCTGCCATTCTGTCATTACATGTAAATTTGATATCAAATGTAATGTATCATATCACAATATAGTTGTGATTTATACACGCCGGGTCCCTGAACGCCGTAATGTATATCGGAGCATGCTTACCTGCATGCATCGTGAAAGGGATCGCATTAAAGGTAACAAAATAGGTAGGTTATTTAAGTTGCAAGGTATATACCCTTGTTTCTTGTTCTCTTTTGTACTGTAAATAATGCTATGGTCACATAACCATGGTCACCAACCGGTGTCTGGAAATCTGAAGGAAGCGCGACATGGAAACATCGGTATGACATCGGTGAATTCTTGCGTTGCCCGGTCAGTCGCCGGTTCTTGTTTGACCATAACTGAGGACATATATGTTGTTTTCAATATGAGTTAAATTCTTGCAGCATGCTTTCAGCATCTCTACAGCTTACAGACACAGGCCGATGTCCGGTCGTTGCCCGCTGGTATGACGCCGTAAAAACATTGAAACCTTGTCGCAAGGTTATGTCACCAGGATATAACAGAGACTTGTGTTTTTGCAAAAAACGATACCGGTAACAAATGTATGCATTTCACAAGTTATGTTCTCTAGTTTTGATTGTGCTACAATATACATTTATATGTGAATGTTTATGAGATTGTTAATTGCTTTCATCAGTACTGATGAGGACAATCATAATTGTTTACAAATGGATCAAAGAAACATAATTTCCATAGAATTGTACACCACTGGTACATATCTAGGTTCTGCCTTTATTTTTTTAAAGTGCACATGAAAAAGTAGATATACTTGCTTCACACAACACCTTCAAGCAACACATTGATTGTTTTCGACCAAATAAAACTCATGTTACTCCTCATGTTTTCCTTAATCTTTCCTGTGAATTTCGCTTTATTTAAATCAACATTGGCAGAGCTTATTGCGAACACCACTACTTCTCCCAACCACCCAACCACCATCTCAAACATTGCCACATCATTTTGCAAATTATAGTAAGATGGTTCTGTTTGTCTTTGCAGTGGTCTTGATAGTTCCTCAAGTTTCCAGTGTTTGTCCTTACTCAAGTCTTTGGCACATGGCGGCAGGACAGTCATCTGTACCATACACCAGCCCAGTGCCAAACTGTTTGAAATGTTTGATAAGGTAAGCTTAATGTAGGGTGGATAGGGGTGAGTTGGCACACAAGACGTGCATCAGCCCAGTGCCAAACTGTTTGAAATGTTTGATAAGGTAATTGCGTTTGATAAGGTAGTTTATTAAAGTAGGGTGGATAGGGGTGAGTTGGCACACAACACATTTATCTGTACAATGCATCACCCCAGTGCCAAACTGTTTGAAATGTTTGATAAGGTAAGCTTAGGTAGTTTATTAAAGTAGGGTGGATAGGGGTGAGTTGGCACACAAGACAGTCATCTGTACCATACACCAGCCCAGTGCCAAACTGTTTGAAATATTTGATAAGGTAAGCTTAGGTAGTTTATTAAAGTAGGGTGGATAGGGTTGAGTTGGCACACAAGACAGTTATCTGTACCGTACATCAGCCTAGTGCCAAACTGTTTGAAATGTTTGATAAGGTAAGCTTAGGTAGTTTATTAAAGTAGGGTGGGTAGGGTGAGTTGGCACATGGAGGCACAATAGT
>JXSR01S047383.1:1943-27022 GCA_000969725.1 Ophiothrix spiculata
CAAAAACCAAAGAAAAATATCTTAAAAACTTAAAATACATATCATTAATGTGTTCATGGTAGGTGAAACTAATATTTTGCTAACCACTTAATCTTTGTCACATTTCCCATAGACCCCTGTACTAATTTCCCTAAAAACCTCCAAAAATGCTGTTTTTAAACCGACTCTCATGCAAAAACGAGTCCGGTGACCCCCAATTTTAATTTTAAAAATCGGTTCTACGTAGATAAAATATCATTCATGCCGATTTTTACTAGAAATCTTCGGGCACATCTATCATGGACCAGACACCTTAAAAGAAAGTTTGTTTTTCAAAGGATGAAGGAAAACCCAGAAAGCAACATGGATAAATACCAATGGTACACCCTGGTATGTGAACCAGGCACACACAAAATATATGGTCAATATGTTTGCAATCAGTAAAGTAACATATTATGTACTAACCCAGGTTATTCAAATAAAACAGGGGATTGAATAAAGAAACTAAAATAACCGTCCTTCAGTTCTTTTACATTGCAGAATTACTGGTCAGCAAATAATGTCTTCAGCCAGTATGGTCATGCATACCAAGACAAACATAATTTGGTGAAGTAAAGATTTGCACACATCCCCTGTGACGGTCGCATTGTTAGCATTTAAACATCGCAAGTGTCACATATTTTATAGATATGTACAATTGTGACAAACATTTCATCTCCAATTTATTTGCTTCAGCCCTGTAAAATGGAAGCTTCCTATATCATCATAACATTAGCAAGATAAATCACTGGATACAAGCATCGAAATTCAGTATTTGAATCAAGCAGGGTTGAATTTCCTGACAAAATTAATATTATGAAATGTTATCTATACTGAAAAATCCCAAAGAGTCATTTTCCCCTCTTTTTCACCTAAAAACACCCTAAAATGCCTTTAAAATATTAAGACACCCGTCACCACCCTCCCACACGGAAAAAAAGACGAGGACTCTTACCTGTAAATCCTGAGGGACAAATACAGGTATATCCACCTTCCTTCTGCACGCATTCTCCGTCGTTTTCGCAAGGTTCCGTATAGCAAAAATTGATCTCCGTCTTACAATAATTCCCAGTGAAACCAAGAGGGCAATCACATTTGTACAATACTTCCGGATGAATGGAGCGAAAGATCACTAAAGTTGTTGCGATAAATCCTGAAGTACTCCAAAATGTGAGGGGTGAAAGGCACTGAGAGAAATCTGGGCAGATTTCATTGAGGCAGAGATTATCTCCAAATGGAAGCACCATGGCTTCAGAAACGCGTGATAATTGACTCCGTTCCAAATATATCCGTTCCTGAAGATACTGTGAACTGTAATATTGCCCGTCGGGTCTTTGAGCAGCAAACGTGACGTTCAAAATCGGTGGTCCGTATGACACAATGTCATCCTTGATGCTAAACATATAAATCCACTTGCGTTCTACTGGGATGATGGTAGAAAGAGCGTCAATGAATTTGTGGAGTTTGGGGGACAGGAATTGTGTGGCACTGATCTCTTCTAGTTGGACTGTTACACTGCTAAATAACATATCCTCGGAGACTTTGGTCATGTGGAATGTACATAAAGATGTGATAGGATTCTTGCCATCTGAAAGATACAATAAAATACAAGAAAAATTAATATATTTTTAAATGAAAACCTTCAAAAATTTAGCAACAGGAGTAAAAATTCAGAAACAGGAATCCAACTTCTTTTAAAAGAAAATAGTATATTATTTTCTAGTAACACAAGGCTGCTTTGTAATCAGAAGAACCATCTAATATTATTTTTTAATTTTTTTTTTTCAAGTATACATAACAACACACCTCTTGAACTTGGTAAAATCCACTAGAAAATTAATTTTATCCATGAAAACGGGCAACATTTTTATCCAAACAAGAAACATCAAAGGCGATTGCTAACAAAAACCAAAGAAAAATATCTTAAAAACTTAAAATACATATCATTAATGTGTTCATGGTAGGTGAAACTAATATTTTGCTAACCACTTAATCTTAACAAAGAAAAACATTTTTGTCACAAAATCAGAAGTCGGTTCTATTTATGTAAAACAACTGTAAAGAAATAATAAATATCATAAATGTTTACACATATGCTTGAAGCTATGACTACATACCCTTGCCCAAATTCATAGAAATGCATTTACTTTGTATGTAAACTTGACACATAATACTGTATCTAGCTCTTAAACTTGATAAAGAAAATACTTTTTCACAAATCAGGTGTCGGCTTAAGTTATAGTTATGGGAAACTGTAAACAAATAAAGAGTATCATAGGTGTTTGCACAGAGAAAATACCGTAGCATTTGATTTTTATGTTAATTTGGCACCTATCGTATTGAACTGGTAAAGACAATATTTTTTCACAAATCAAGTGTCGGCTCTAATCATATTTAGTCAAGATTAATGTAAATAAATAAGAAAATGTCATACATGTTTGCACACAAAAAGTAGTCAATATATCAAAAATTTAAATGCATTTCATTTTGCATGTTTGTAAAAGGCACCTAGTTTATGATTAAACTTGATAAAATCAATGTTTGTTAATTAAAGAGTCAGCTTGGCAATTTTTATGCAAGACAACTTAACAAATCAAAGTTTTATGGGTAACTGCACAACAAAAATACCAAAAACAAATTTTTTCACAATTTCATTTTCAAAAGTCTTGTGGCAATAAACTCACAGAGATTACAATTGTCTTTGTCCAAATCCATTACTTCCCCTATTGTTTCCTCAATTAAAATAATTAACACAATTATTGATTTTCTGTATATAAACCATATTTTCTGGATAGGAGATATGCTTTGCAGAGCATAATCATAAGGTCAATATTAGCAAAAGAAGCGTTATCGACAGTAAATATTGATTTTGATCAAAATTGTCAATAAATTTCACAGCACGCGCTGTTTTAAATGAGTATAATCATGATAATGATTGCAAAATACAGTTATTAAATCACAATATTTCATCTCATTTTTAATTAATACATTCATATGAAACCCTATTCATTTCTTCTTTTTAAATACATCTACTAGCTGTTGTTACATAGACATACTTCTCTACTTATTTTCTGGATAGGAGCTGGTGATAGGAGATTCACTAAAGGCCAAAAACTATCTCCTCGAATCTTACTAGTTCAACAAAAGTTTTCCAATATTCATATTTTATACTCTATAAACCTTGAAGTATGCAGCAAGCAATCAAACTCTGTTACGAGATCCATAGCATATCCCTTGTATTAGAATATACAACATTGTGAACTGGTACTTTTGTGTAAGAGACTAGTAATTATTGATTAGGATAATTAAGGCCAAATCACTGCGTATTGATATTTTCGTTATGAATCGTTAATGATTGTGGTATTATTTTTGGCTTGTTTTGTTGCTACCACATGGACAAACATTGAACATACCATGTAAGTTCGCTTGAATATTTAGTAAGATTGGGTATGTGGTTATGATTCAAAAAGTGCGGACAAATGTATTTCCCTGTATGGTTATATTGGTTTATGTGCTTTAATTGCATACTTCTAAGGTTATAGAGTTTAGGCTTATCATATTTTGTGAAATTTACGGCAAGCAAAATACATTTGCAGCATTTCTTATCCAGATAATGTTTCATTCACTTAATTTGATATTCACTACTAAAGAATAACAAAATTAACCATGGAGTCCAATCCCATCATCAATTAGCATCATCTCTATATCTTTCGCTGATATCAACTGATTGATATCCAGGTCACTTTGTCATCATAAGTATGGCATGAATGTCTTGGTTCAACGCTATAGTCATCATTCATCAACATAGATTACAACATCAATCCATCATCATCAAGATACAATATCAAACCAGGACTCTCTGATGACACAGTGAGCGCACAAATCATGACTGAAGATGATAGGATTGGTTATGATAGGGGTTACTCTCATTGACTGGATTAAATTTAGGAAACATACTAAAGGGTGTTGTTGGCCAAGCAGTAGAGCATTTGGTTCATAAGGATCTTGGTTCGAATCTTAGCCCTGTTGCTCAAGGTACAAAATAGCCAAAATTAATTTAGTCGTCTATAATCAAAATCAGAATCCCAAGGACTTGGATCAGAAAGGAAGGACTTAAACCAGTGTATCTGAATCAATCAATGAATTATGTTCATCAAGGTTAGCTTAGTATAGCTAAGCTAAGACTGCCAGTACCAACTCAAATTGGAACAGAAAAAGACCCCAGCTTCCTGCACCCTCTTCCCTTCCCACATGTCATCATTGATTAACATATGTTGCCACTATAATAGGGAGATGATAACACAAACTGATTTCCTCTCAAATCTTGCCCAATAACTATATGAGCATTTGTGTCATTAATTGAAATGAAAAGACGCATGATTAAGGTAAGTAGTTAAACTGCCTCCATGTTCATCACTCTACGTACTCACCACATGCTCACTAGTCATCTTTCATAAAAATAGATTACAACATCAATCCATCATACTTGACAATATCACATATTTACCCCATTATGATTACTCAAATGATAGGTTATATCATTTTCTGCCTCCCAATGTTCCTAAACCTGCAATAAGCATATCCAGGATCCTCTATCTCAAGGAGCTTTCAGGGGATGACCGAATTATGTCGGGACATAGGGCCTACATTATATTACATTTTGCCTGATTGTGCATATAATTTTCAAGAAGGCAAGTTATTTTAGTCCACTGCCATCCACTGGACAAGTATTTAAGTACTATAAAATAAAGTCAAAAACATATCAGCATATAGCAAAGTATAATATAGCTAAGCAATAAAAATGTTAATTGATGAAGGAGAGACCAGAGCACATTGATCACAATTAATGTAAAGAGTTAGGCCAAATATGAGGCTTTCAGTTTTAGTTACATCTCCAGCCAACCTATTTCATATAAACCATTCTTAAATTGACTATTAAGCAGCACAGATTTTAACATCAATTCATTATCTTGATTCATTCCATATTAAAAACTGAACATTACCCAGAAATATATGAATTGACATAGTTATCTATTCCCGATTTTCCTCAATCACAATGGGGCACGCAGCAATTTTAAAGAAAATGATCAATCAAATTATTCTAAATATATTCATTTATTTTCATCAAACATGTTTTTTCTTTATTCAAAAAATTAGCATGACATATCAATGCTAAATTGAAATTTAAAATTGGATCACTCTAATAGTACCGACTGAACCTCGTTACGAAACATAAAATCAAACAGTGGAGTGCTACAACTTAAAACAACCTCAAGACACTGAAATTCAGTTATAAGCCGATCTGTCAGTACATTTCGATCGTTTATCCCCTAAATCTCTCACATACTTTCCTAAGTCATATATAATAACATCGTAATCAGATGAGAATGACACATCCAATCGTCAAATTGTACCATCACGATCCGTTTCAACCCAGCATAGTAACCAGGGTAACGCATGCGCTACACTCTCCCTCTTCGTAAAACGATGACTCATGACACATCTGCAAGCTCCGGGATAATGTATGATGGCAAGTGTTTTAAGCTTTCTGTACTCGGTGGCACCCATCCCTAGATTGGCCTCTTGGTTAAAGCGGTGCAATCCAGGGGAAACACTCATATACTCAAATGGTTCATATGGCAAGGTTATGTAATCCAATTTATTACTTAAAAATCATGGATTGAGGTGATTTTTAAAACAATATCTTGGTAACATTAAGCTTTTATATTCAACCAATATGTACTTTGCAACATATTTTGTCAAAGATGTGAATCTAAACTTAATATATCAAAAAGAATCCATACACACATTACACTAAACCCCATGTAGTGCTCCTGCTCAGGCTGTATGGCATGCCATTGGCGCAGGAGCTTGTAAAATTGGCGCAACAGGTTTCTAAAACTGTATCAGAAAGATGCCTTTTCTTTCTTTATTTACAGTCTCAGCTCATGATTTTGGCACAAGCACCTCCTCAACATTACCCAAATTGCTTGAATTGGCACAAGCTCAAAAACCTTAGCATGAACACTGACCCCATGCCTAACCCTACTGACCACCACCACCCCACCTTCCCCTCTTTATGTATGCAACAATTTGTCATATATCCTTAAGCCTCAAATGGACCTGAATGGACATAAATCAGCATTGCTATTAACCCATATCGATGAACCCAGGCCTCATTATTTCACCCATAATGGCGCACCTTGATGCTGACGGCAAACGATGAGTGTGATTCTATTCTAAGTGATACAACATTGTTTAATTATTGATACTGTAAACAATATATGAGTTATGATCTCTCAAAAGATAAGAGGAGAGGTAATGTGTGCGGGGATTTCGGGGCAAGATTTTACAATTAATTGGTCGGCTCATAATCAGATGATAGCAATTTGGCATGTTCAACAGATAATGACACAGACGAGATAAGAAATATTACCCAGAGGACAAATTTGGATATCAAAAGTGTGATGGCTCACCCCAAAGGGGGGAATTTGAAAATGATTTTTTCATTTCATCTGTTGAAGCATTTTCTAAGCTTCAAAATGATACCTTATTTGTTGAAATTGATCATGGCGATCACATTTTAAAACAGAAATCTGCTGGAAATTCTTATTATTTACTTTATTTTTTGCTGCCTATTTTCACCTGTATCTTAAAAAGTGTTCTGTCGCAAAGTCCCCCCTTTTCGGGGTGAGTCATCACAAATGAATCCATCTTAATGGGGCATCTTTTGACTAAACTTGGTCAAAATTGATATATTTTACTCATTTTCAGTAGACAGCATGGGGTATCCTTAATTGTTTGATGGAGTTGCTGTTAAGTTAGATATTCAAATGGCCACAAAGAATAAATGTAATAAGAATTTTACTTTATAGATACTTGTATAGGTTTATAATAATCTGTTTATTTGTGTTTATTTGGATATATCATTACTATCAGCAGAAGATAATAATAGTTCAAATTAAGAAAGGCCTATGTAGTAAATAGAGTATTGTTAAAGAGCTTGATATTTCGACTTCAGCGAAGTCTTAATCATCAGACTTAATCATAGATCACAAGCATAAAAACTAGATACCCCTGATGATTACAACGTAAGTCGAAACATCAATTTAACCAATAAGAAATAGTGAAAAGCCAACATACAACTGTAATAACATCCGCTACACTTAATATCATTTTATCATCAGAAAATCAGCAAAAACAGCTAGACAGTACAACAGAGTAGAAAGCAGATTAATAAATAAATACCCTGTCTAAGCCGAGCGTATGCCTATAGCTCCTTTATACAGATCGAAAAACAGTTGCAAATTTTAATTTCAAATTGCTCACAGCCGTAGCTGCCAAATTAACTGTGTTCATTTTGTCCATTTCAATTTTCCAGTCAGGAAATCAAATTGATTGTATCAGCTCTGTGCATATGTTGCCTACTTGCCTTGCAAAACACACAGGGCCTCATTTGGACTCGTTGACATTATATTAACTTATTATTAAAGCTAGCAACATGCATTGACCTGAGGCAGAGACTAGTGAGATTCTCTGCTTGCATCATTTCAAGCCGTCAAGTTCTTTTGTCAATAATAAATAACAACCGTGATACTTGTGAATCAATGCATATTAATGTGTTCAAATTGCAGCTCATTTTACTTCCCATGCTTCCAATATATTTTTATGCAGTTTACAAATTACTCTGCCCAAAATGTTTTGCTATCATTTATTACATTTAGAAAGCAGATCAAAGGTATTGCTTGTAAGAAAATATGGCCTTTTTTATGTTGTAAACATTCTATGAACAGACCATTGAAGGGTATATTACTATTATTAGATAAAAAACGGTATTCAATGTGTTAGAAACATACTTCTGGTCCTGACACCGACACTTTTTTTCTCCGTCTTGGACAACTTGAAATTTACACTAGCACTCGGCTTCACAAACCATTGTTTAAAACATTCGCCAGTACAAATTTGATTAAACAGGTTGACACTACCACGGGCAAAGTTTCCTTTGACTTAGTGTAATTAAGTCTGCGAGCCATGTTACTAACAAATTGCACAAACATGTTGTATAGGAGGAAATGGAATCAGGTAATACAAGAAGTGACAGGGACACAAGGGCTGTTTTATAGGGAATCAAGTGCTTGCTTATTGGGTTCAAAAGTCAGTTTGCACAAGTATTGATGCAAGGAGGGGCTGGATAGGTCTCTTCTTTAGTCATTAGATGACATGAAAATTATGGCCCGTATTCCAGAAAGTTGTTTAGCTAAAACATGGTTTTATTTTCTCGTCTACAACACGGCTTATTGAATTCTGCTTGAAAGCTGAAACAGTGCGTATCATTCCTGGACAGTTGGTGTTCAGTTAAAAGCGTGGTTTAGCTAAACACCTTTCTGGAATACGGGCCAAAATGTTTTGGTGTTGCATGTAGCTACACAGCACTACATTGAAACTGAACCACAACGAACCAAATTCTAGGAATGTTACATGGCGATTTAATGCCATAACGCCATCCTTTTTCCCACTGAAATAATGCGTAAATACGAAATTCAAACTAAACATTTTAATTACTTCATATTATACAGGGTGTCCTAGAAAAAAGGAAACTGAGATTTGCGCCCTCTGTGCTTTGACACGGTCGACTGATTTGGAAAACTGTTTGACTAGATTAATGCACCAGAAAGTCTTCTTTCCAGCAATACCAAATATTCCTACGTTGCTATCCTTGTTGAGTAATTACGACCAATTTAATGAATTGTGCATTTTATGCCTTTGTACCACTTATTGGTAGTGTTAACTTCTTGCTCATGATGTGCTTGAGTTTAAACCGTGTTGCAAGACGAACTCCTTTAAGACTCTTTTTGGATGACTGAATATCGGATTGTTCATAGATTTAGAATATTAAACTCAGAGAGTGTAACTGAACACGGGTACGTTTTTTAAAAGGAGATTTCATGATTAATTTGCTTCCAATTTGAGCTATGGAAAATCCATTCCCAAAATTGAATTTCAAACCATTCATCAGCTTGATATCGTATTTTTGTTAGAGAATGCTTTATTTAAACCAGCTAATAGCATTGCAAGATGCAGTTCATCTTTTTAATGTTTTCTTTGGTAGCCTTCATGAAGTTGCCGTTTATTATCGAAGAGAGATTTCTTGTTGGGCTACCTTAACACATGGATGTACGAATTCAGGCCTGTCAAAATTTACGCTGTTTTATTTATTCTCAGCTTTGTTTTGGACGATTTTACTCCATTTCCAGGCTTTTCTGTCACTTCTTCAGGTCGTTAAACGTTGTGTCACTTACATCCCTGCTTAACAGCAAAGTCTTAAAATTTCCACCAAATGGCACCAAGAGACATCAAGAAGCTAACTCTATCAAAAGTGGTACAAAGGCATAAAATGTACAATTCATAAAATTGGTCGTAATTACTCAACCAGGTTAACAACGTAGGAATATTTGGTATTGTTGTAAAGAGGACTTTCCGGTGCAATAATCTAGCAAAACAGTACTCCAAATCATTCAACCGTTTCCAAGAATAGAGGGCGCAAATCTCTGTTTCCTTTTTTCTAGGACACCCTGTATATTCCACTATTTTTAAAAACATAAAGCCATTGGAGTTCCACTCCACTGTAAGTACACAAAATAAATTTCCATTTAATTAATTTTATTGTGTGATGTCATTTTCGCCGTATCTTGTAACAGTTATTTTTGAAAGCCCAATTGTAACACTGAGAAAATCACTGGCTCAAGTTGCTGCACTGAAAGCGATCTCATCTCAACCACCGTCGTCTGATTATAAAGTATAAAAATGAAGCGCCTCCTATTTTTTTTAGCTTATTGAATTTTTTTGGTAGATATTAATACCCTCCAAACGATTTGGCTTATATGCTTTTTTTTCTGTCATGGCTTTGAATTAAAGTTCAGAATCCAGAATTTAATTCAACATGCATTAATATATAGGACAGTACGCATGCACTGTGGTACGCATGTGTCTTACTACTACATGTAGTATCTAGTTTCTGTGATAAAACAAGTTCTTTGGCAAAAGACACTTGAAATCACTTTTAGATAGTCAGATTCCTTCATTTTAGGTTGTTTTACTCAAAACCATTTCTGATCAAAATATTTTAAACGTCAAAATCTTGCATTTGGAGTATATTTCACCATCAACTATTCACATTATTTTCATGATAAATGGGGTAAATAATGAAATGACCCCAAATTAAAGTTAATTGTCAAAATCTTGCATTTGGAGCATATTTCATGATCACTAACTGTTCACATAATTTCCATTACACCGATTTAACCAATTCCACAAGAAGCAATGCATGATGGGACGCACACGATATCTTCTCTTGTCTGGAGCAGGTGTCCATATTGGACAAACACAATGACCACAACAACCACTAGGATAAAGCATTCCTGGCAACTTAGAGGTCCATTATCAGTTAGCAACAAATCTTAAAGACGAAGCCAAAACCAACAAAAACTACTTGCAAATTTGTTTGCCACAAGTAAATACTTTGTACAAAAATGGCCAGCCTCAAAGGTTAGTCTTTATGTACACAACATATGCCTTCCCTGAATCTTCTATGCAATAATATTATGCTACACAAATATTTATCCAAAAGAGCAAATAAATTTGTTCTATTTTCATTGAGTCATGTCTGGGTAAGCTTTGCTACTTTAACTAATATAATTCATCACCATGTGGCCGTTTTAAATTGGAAAGCATCTAATCCATGAATAAAGTCTTGATTTGAATGTCACCTGAGAACATTTACATGAGATTGCTTTTATTTGTTGCATTAACAGGGGACATGGTTCTTCCTATTTCGAGAATAAAAGTGAGCTAGAAAGTTGATTAAATGTTTCAATAAATTTGGTTGCATTTTCAATAAAAATTCAAACATGCTTTGAATTTCTATTGGTGGTGAATGTGTTTTGCAACAAATTTGAATCAATTCAGATGGGAAATAACAAAATTAGGAAATGTTGGATTTTGAAATGTGTTTATTTCAAAATGAAGACAGAAAAACAGTCAAGAAATAATTATTATTTAGAAAGTCCAGGTCCAGGAAACTGTAAAAAGAGCATAATAAATTGTCCAATTTTATTTCCAGTGTGGATTTTAGAATAAAACACTTTTATGAGTCAGTTATTATTATAGAAATCAAAATGACTGATTGAAAATGTGTTCAGGTTATCAATGACTGGTGGGGAATTCCTAGAAAACAGAAAAAACTTGTATATTTTCTTTTTCTGGAAAACAATAGATGACATCAAATATATCTAAAAATGAATCCAACTGTCTTTTTAAAGATTTTTTTGTTTACCATTGTCTTACCTGCAATAATTTCCTAATTACATGTTAAAATATGATTACTCATACATGTCATCATGTTTTACATTGAAATACATTCTTATTCTTCATAAACCTTAATGTTTTAGTTTTTCAATACCTTCTTCTAACAAAGAAGATAAAACAATTTAAGAGCCAAAGACAAGAACAAGGGATTTAGAAAATGTGTTGATGTTTCTTCAGATAAACAAAAGAATTTCATCTCCTCAGTAAAAAAGATTGACCAATGTACTTTTAAACAGTTCAAGTTTGCAGGAAAACATTAAGATTCGCTGAATTAATTCCCCTGTAAGTACACCCTTTTGTTTTCACAACTAGAGCATTCACCTTTTTCTATGCCATGAACAGGGAGGGGCAAATAGTGGATGTAGGAACAGGCCGAGACTCAATCAAATAACCACAAGTCTGACTAGAACAATAAAAACCTCATTTAGTTACCAAGAAAAAAAAGTTGCAGGTCAATTTTAGGACAAATATCTCAGAAAAATGTTGTTGTTTTTCTATTAACGATTCATGTAGTGAAAAATTGTAACAGCACAATAAATTCTGAGGCGCATATATCATAATTTTGATATGGAAAGATAAACGACCCCATGTTCAAAAATATCTGGGATGACCCTATATTGACCATTCCAATTTTGAGTGATCAAAAACTCAAAAACATTTGGGCATAAATGTTTAGAAATTTAAATGTCAAACAGTGGTTTCACTCCAGATTCAAACCTGGGACCTCTTACAGCCCGGTCAAATCTCCAACTATAGGAGATTTGGAAATCCTGTAGTGTTTGATCACATTTTTAGTTTAATCAAATGGCAAAGTAATAAATTTTAAAAAGCACTTTGCATTTCCCTTAAAAACACTGTCGCTATAAACTAAACTAAAAACTATATCAGCATTTTATTTCTGCATAAATTATTCACAGCATTATCAATCAACCATTTTCAATCAATTAAATACCTCAATCAATTATACACTTTATATTCTATTGTTAACTTCTTAATTCATCCACTTAATTAGGTTCATTTCAATTCAAAATTGTTCACTTGCGAAAACTTGTTTAGATTTTCCAAGGTATGTCAAAGCGTTGAACACTTGCATTTTGTCTCAGCATAATTACCGCATTAAAAAGGCAACCAGACTTGATTCATGTCAAGTGTAACAAATAAGTTTAAGTGAAACATTCAAGTGAAACATAAGACTGTAAAATCAGAGCTTTGACTAATTGAATTTCATTTAAAGTTATGCACTTTGTGAACCTAAAAATCAAGCTACCATAAACATATGTAAATTATCTGATCTTCACTATTTTGATCTATTAAAATATTTTCTTTGCCTGTTTGTTTATCAATCCAGGTTGATCTAAATCGGCACATGACAAATACATTGGAATGCATGCTTTGGGAACTTGGTTTGCGATTTGGAAATCTGGGGAAAATGAATACGGTACTTTTTGTTCTTTTTGTACATGATCAAGTCCGACTCTTTGAATCTACCAATTCCAAGATCAACTGAGCGGCTTATTTAATGTAGCGGTCCCGGGTTGTGGTGCAGTGTGTGGTGTGTTTTTTTTATAATTAAATGCAAGGAATGTAGACCTAAAGTGTGACTAGCTATTGACTTCCTACAGTAGAAAAACACTTAAAATACAAAAGAACAAATGACAATAATTGTGACCCGTCATATCGAAAGGTACTTTAAGGGTCCCAAAATGAAAATTGATTTTTTTGGTCTCATCTGAAAGATTATATTTTAAACTTTAAAGTGATACCTTGCTTTTGGTTATTGGATGTTTGATTGCAAAGTTACATCCAAATTGGTAAAATGCATCGGGCTGATGCAGAAAACTTTAGTTCTGAGAAAATCAAGTTTAAAATTTCTGTACTGGTAAAACTTGAATGGAGAAAGGATTTTTATCTCGGTTTTTAAAACATTTGTCTTATGTTTTGGATGTTGGAACCTGATTTATATGATAGAATACACTTCAAAAGTAACGTTTCTGATGAAATTAGAAATTCGACCTTGGACGTAATTTTTGACTATGCTCAGCTTCAATGGCCTGTATCTTGTAATTTACTATGCCAACCTTAAGGTACCTTTCGATATGATGGGTCACAATTAGAGTCTATTAATTTCTATATTAGGGCTTAGTTACACATCACAAAACGGACAAAAAACATACGAATAACGTACACTGGGTTTGTAATCGATATACATGTATTTCAATGACCGAAATGGTGTACGTTATTTGTATGTTTAGGATCTATACGGTGATGTGTGACAGAGCCCTTAACTAGTGCCTTGCCCTACAACAATCCACTGTCCAACAATGTCCTTCCACATGTGCATACGGATACCCTGGTCACATAACCTTGCGGCGAGGTTATGTGTTTACGGCATCATATGGGTAGAATTCAGCAGACACCGATCGGACACTGGCTGGTGTGCGGACGATGTACGAACGGGCAGTGGCCGTAAGCAGTAGAGATGCCGGAAGCATGCCGCAAGAATTTATTTCTGAGTTAAAAATCCTGCTGCTTGTATACGATGTCTTCAGTTATGGTTACATAACCACCGGATGCAGACCAGTGACCGACCTGGCATCACAATCATTCACCGGTGTCTTACCGATGTCACACCAGCGTTGCGGCCTTACGGCACAGCGGCTTCCTTTGGCTTTATGTGATCATACCATCAGAGAGGTTGTAAAGGTCATTGGAACTAAGTTCTAACATTTGCCATGTTCAGTGGCATTTCTCAAATAAATTAAAATATTTTAAGATTCTATTCTCTAGAGGAGAATCCAGAAGGAGAATTCAGAAATATCTAGTAGATTCTGACTTGTTATCTTTTAATTTTGAATGATTGTTCAATTAATTGATCAAGAAATCTACAATGGCGATTGAAAAGGTAATATGGAAAATTATTTAATTTGGTTATAAAAATCTATTAAAGATCAATCATAGATAATCATTACCAAAAGTGCTTTGATGTTGACAAAGACAGCCAAGGAAATGATAAAACATGTTTTCTGAAATTCCTGTATCGGTTTTTTTAAGTAAAAAAATCATATCCAAAATTTCAAAATTAAGTTCAAAGAGGCCTGGGATGGTCTGAGGAGGGAACCTTTTACTTTCTAGTTTCCTTTTACTACATTCACCTTGTGTCTTTCAAAAACAGAGGCATGTTGTTGTTTTTAAAATATCTTTAAAAAACTGTGATGGAAATTTTACATAATGAAAACTGAATTTTAATGTGCGTAATATTTCTTTTAAAGGCTGAGACGAAAATGATAAAGGTATGAACTTAAAGCACACATATTTCTCTAACTTGGTCTAAAATAGGGCTATATCACAATTATTTTCATCATCATTATTTTCATATTGACCATCATGACTATTTTGATCTTATCAAATGAGCTGACCAATATACATGTTAGTTGATATTGCCTGTTGCCATGATAATCTTGGCAACAAAAGAAAAGAAAACCCGCTTCAAGCGGTTGAATTATTGGGCTTTATGTTTGTGCAACAAAAAAAGCCAAAATTTTCTTTAGATTTAGGGCAAACAGAGGGCATGGTGTTGACAAATTTTGAATTTTATTTTGATTAAATCTTGAAGGTCAAAATCAAGATTGATACTGATGACAATACATGTTGATAAAGAAATACAACATGTTTTGTCCTTGTAAAGAATGTATTATCCCTGTTTGTTTTTAGCTGGGGTGAGGTGTTCATTGCCATGACAATTTACAGATTAAAAATTGGTTCATTTATAGCATTTTGACAAGTTTATTCAAGTGCAATTAATGAAGTTCAAGTATCAAAAACTTCAGAATACAATTAACACAAAAGAGTCATTCTTTTCTCATAGCTCAGGGTGTCAGTTCTGACAGGCCTCAAAATAACAACTAGTGTTTCTGAGTGTTTGAAATTGAAATGATCTAAAACAAATTCTGGAGTTTAATTAATTATAATTAAAAACCAAAGATCTGAATTTAATTAGTCCAGCCTCTTTAATTTCCTCCTCCCTCCCTAGTCCACACCACGTCAATGTGAGTAATGACCGAAATGGCAAGAGCATTGACCGTTTACAGCTGTTACATAAGAGCTAATTGTCTTTTGATTGTATTTTCAATAACTGATGAATTGATTATCAATAAAATCAGTCATAATGTTGATAGATGAGTAACGATAATATGGTTGTTGGTGTACTTTAAATTGTCAAAATTTACTGTTGATAAATTTATCGCTGCACTGCCAATGGTAGACTATAATAAAATCATCCTAGTTGGGATATGAGGGGGGGGGGTGATTTAGTTGTTCTCTGCCACCGATTGGTCCTAATAAACCTTGCCACACATACAAGGACTTGATCCATACAGGGACCTAAAGAAAGCTCGTTGCATCCATCTAAGAAAAAGTGATTTTTCTCTAAGATAATCGAATGCAACATGTTTTATGCACACATAATATGCACGCATAACTTTTGCCTACTACCTGGTTCTTGTCAATATTAGGGAGTAAAACAATTTCTTAACTGCCACTTTACTTTACCATACAGATATAGGCCTGTAAAAACAAAATTATGAATAAAACATATTTTGTGGTTTTCTTTGAGTAGAATAAACATTGATTATGTTTGATATTCGCTACAGAAATTGACTTGCAATAAAAGAAATATTTCAGAGTTACGGTTTGATCAAAGTTAACATTGATCTGATTCTCTATACTCAGCCAGTTTGACAATTGATTTTACATTTCATCAAGCTAAGCCAATTCAAACAACAAGGCACTATATTGCACATTCCTTGTGCTCTGTGAATATTTTCCCGATCCTGCTTCATAAATGGGGTGACATGAAATACTCCGCACAAAAGGCATTTACATGATGGTTCAATGACGAAAACGACAAAAAACTATACTTGAACTATAGAGAAAGTCTCAGTGTGTGGTAATTTAGCTGAACCTATTCTTGTGAAACCAAGTGGGGCTAATTTCCAGTCTCGTTATACCAAGTTGAAAAAGGATCTCCATGAGACCAAAATTAATTTGATCATGATTCCATGGTCATTGTCGACATATTGTGTTGAAAAATTCTTTCATTTGATTTTATGTTTTCAGTCTCACTTCACATGAAGAATATATTTGAATCTAAATTGAACAAACAATGTCATATTTTATACATTTATGTTGATTTTATATGGAAATAACAAGTATTGGTTTATTGTTGCAGAATGTCAACAAAAGTTGTGAAAAATAAAGGCAAGGTGGGGGAAAGGTTATGATATGCTTGGCAGAAAAATAAGAAATAAATCAAAACATATATTGGTACAAAGAACCGTTAGCACCTTTATCATATCACACATCGCCTCCTTGAACCTCCATTATGCAATTTCCCGACATATTTTTGCATGTTTTCAGAAGATTTTTCTCATGTTGGTATTTTTGATAAGAATATAGTTATATGAAATGCCTATAAAAGACACTTGCAAAAAATTTCAATGATTTTGTTTTGTAAAAATAGCAAATAACTAAAAACTGCCGGTTCATTTCGGATTATTGAGTACGTAAATTATGAAGCTTGATTATGCAAAGAACCCAATACTGGTAAATTCTAAAAAAAAATCTAAATAGGAACATGAAATACATGTATATTTATGGTCAGCACGCTACAGATGGATTTCACAGACCTTACGAAGCTTGATCATGCAAAGAACCAAATACTGGTAAATACAAAAAAATCTAAAAAGAAACAAGAAATACTTGTTTGGCATGCTTCAGATGAATTTCACTGCTTTTGTCCAAAATCTGCAGAGGGGAGATTTCCTATTGACCCTTCAAGCTTTCACCTTTTCAGAAAGAGATTTTCAATAATTGTTCCAAAAAATACTAAAGTGGTCCATTTCAGGGACAATTACCAAAAGTAGCAATGATGATCATGATGATAATGAATGAGCATGACCAGGAATGTCCCGGGGGAGGGGGGTGCACCCAACTTTAGTTTTGGTAGGGGAATGCGCCCCCCGATATCTAAAACCCTAGTCTAGGGAACGGAAGATTGACTCTGAAAAGGGGAGGGGGTCTAGAGAACTGAAGGGACCAAAAAATGACCCTTCAGAACTAGTTTTTGGGCAAAATTTGGACTCTGGAAGCAAAAAATTCAACATTTTGCTGGAAATGGGGGTCTTGAGAACTAAATTTCAAAAAATGAGGCTAGAGAACTGAACATTTTTTAAAATAAGGCTTGCGAACTAAAGGTTGGGCTTGAAATGGGGATCTAGGGAGTGGCAGACAAGGTGTGAAAAGGGGGTCTTGAGGGCCGCACATACCCGTATCACCTTCCTATGTCAGTGCCCCCCCCCCCAACCCCGGAGGAATATCCGACAAAATGACTGAATATTTTCTACTAAACACAACCTAATAAAGATGAACAACATAATGACATAATACCCGGAGACTACAAGCAGGAAATGTACAAAATGAATTTGTCATAATATAACAGCTCAGAGCAAAATTGAAGCAAAAAAATTAATAAAACCCCTGATCAAATGTTAAACCCCTCCATTATTTCCTCAAATAAATGACAAGCCTCAAGTGCACATTGTAATTAGACTGGTGTAAATGTACATCATGAATCGTGATCATAAATTCAAAATTAAAACTTGTAATTTTTCTAGATATTGAGTGTACAGCTACGGGGCTAATCTGAGTCAGCTTCGGTAAAATTCAAAAGCTGACATTGGAAGGAAAAACCAACGGCATTTATTGTAAATGGTAACAACATCATCATGTAAGCCAGAGGTCTAGGAAATTATACGTCTGATTTGGATCTTGGTATGAAAGATAAGGAGGACTTGCAGAGAATTTTAACCTGGTGGTCCTGAAGGCAGTGGCTATCCTTTATGCAAAGAGAAGATACCGTGTGTATCCCACCATGCATTGCTTCCTATAGGATTGTTTGTATAGGAAATAATGTGAGTAGTAAGTGATGAAATGCCCATAAATCAAAGTTAATGGTTGTAATCTTGCATTAAGGACATGTTTCATTACTAACTATTCACATAACTTCTGGAACAAAATTTCCAACAGAAAGCAATGAATGATGGGATACACACAATATCTTCTCTTGTTAAGCACGGGGGGGGGGGAAATTGGGACACAGGAGTATACAATGTATCTGCTAAAAAAATGAAATATTTAGCACTTTACAAAGAAATATATCAAGTAATCTGTAAAGTAAAGGGTATATGGTTAAAGCAATACTTGCATTGACCAAGATGCGAGATACAAGATTCTGAGTTGTCGCATTCTCAAGGCACAATATAGCGTGGCCATCTTGTTATGGTAACTCAGAACTTGACCTAACAGACAAAATACTCTCTTAATGCATGGTGCTGCTGTCAGTGTTCAAGTTATTGTTGAAGACTTGTGCAGAAAGATGATAAAATATGTCAATTAAGTTGCAGATTTGAAGCATCTTAAGATTGTATTTTATCTGTTAACTTTATTTTTGAATACAAAAATGTATTCAAACGTAAAACTACATTTTTTTTACAGTCTATCTACTTACATGTGGAATAATACATCGTTATATTGAAAATGAATTTAACTGTTAACCAGACTATGAATTTTTGAATAAATAGACTATTCAACTATTAAGTTCAATTAACAAATAAAATGCTCATTGTGTCAACAATTATGTCTCCAAATTTACCAATTTAAATCTCTTTCAAAGTGAAATGTTCTCGTCTATCAATTCTACAAAAAGAACACAATTCTTCAACAATTTTATCAAATCATCAAAAATAATAAAGGTCTGTTTTCAATTCATCGCTAATATGCCGACTGTTGTAACACCTGGATGAGCTTGCATTGCTTACGACAACGATGTTTTACGTTTTCTCGACTCAACAAGTGCGGGATAAATCACTCGTATATATGGATGGTGGATTTTATTGATGGCATCAAGCCTGGTTGACCTGATGACTCACTCTATTAATGCCTTAGTATAAAACCAATAAGCATCCTGATCAAATATTCATTGGAGAGATAAATACAACCATATTTAATGTCAAAGATGTGCTACATGTATATTTGCAATATTGACTTTGAAAAAACGGTTGCTCATTTAGGATACTAACAATAATTTTACATGCATTTCTGAAAATGAATGATCAAACACGGCAGGATGGGATGTAATATTGCATGTCTGTGCTAGTGAAAACCGAGCAAAACCAAAATCTGATAGCCAAACATGACCTGGACAGTGGCACTTGTGTAGCCAGTAGGGGGAGGGGACAGGGGGCTGTGCCCTCTCCCCAAATTGAGGCCAGTTACATATAGTTCAAAAACAGTAAACATCTTATTTTTAGCATGTTTTATTGGAGTTTTCAAACCTTTATTCAGTTGAAATCAAATTTTGATGGCCCTTGCCAACCCCCTTATCAAATCCTAGGAACTGGGAGGGAAAAGGGGGTAGATATATTTTGGGGTCAAATAACCAAACTTTGGGCAGCAAATTAATGATATTTTGTAATCTTTCATTTTTCATACAAAATTTTATAATGGCCTACATATGCTGGTATTTTTTTTTTTTGAAAGCAGAACTTTAGCACTGATCTTGGCTACACTTTTTAAAGTCTGAATTATGTCCTAACACTGCAACACATTTCTGTTTAAAAGTGATCTAGATTATTTTTGATGGTACAAAACTGTTATCAAGCAAATCATCTCTAACCTATTTGCAAATTTATGTTCATAATCATATGTTTGCATGAATATTGTCCCTGAGAATGGCAACATCAATTACATTACAAGAACCTTTAGAAATATAATTGAGAAATTCTGAAATTGATTTTTCACTTTTCATCTGAGAATTGATCAAAAATGCCCATGTGCATTGTCAATTAAATGAGCAGAATGTATCATTTTGATCAGAAATGTGTCATATGTGACATGAATTTTAGATGCCAAGTGTGAGTAATTTCAAGCATTTTAACAACCATCAATGACTCACTTCATGTATTGTAATGTACAGTGCTAAGGTTTGTACACAATATATTTTATCATTCCTGTTACCAGAATTTATGAACAAATTCCATGTCTTCAGATTTGCATGTACATGTATTTGCAGTGTGATTGTCGCTTTCATTTTCCTCAGACTTTATACATGTAGGACTGCAGTATGTATCCATCACGTACATTCAATCATGGATCATTTGTTAAATATCAGGGGATGATATGTTACTACTGCTTGTCTAACCCCACTAATGGAATTAATCTTACCAATAAAATATGTAATAACTACAAATTCGACCTATAAAATGTCTGCCATCAGAGACTATGTTGCATACATGTACATTGTTTCAACAGCTACTTGTAGAATGAACAATAATCTCCTGTAATTTATTGGGAAGGCCTGACTTGTCTTAGGGTATTAAAGCCTTGAAAAATACAATTTTTTCACATTTTTATGAGCTAGTGTATAAAAAAGCTGACAAGTTTTTTGTGGTTTTGTATCACTGGCGTAGCCAGGAAGGGACGCGCGCACCCATTGGATCTACAACAAATAAAAAATTGAATAAAGAAAAAAGACAAAAAAAACCCCAACAATCAAAAACAACTAAAAAAGGGTGCAGTACCATAGTCCTAATTACTGCTAATAATACATTTGGCGGCTCGTCCAATATGCGCAGGTGCCCCTAGAGCCCCCCTAGAACCGTCGCCGTTTTGGACTAGGATTTATTGGGCCCCCCGAGGTACGCAATTCGGGCTACGCGGGTGGATATAGTCAGCCCCCTCTAAATAACAAAGCGATGGGGAGGCAAACTTTTGACAACTGACAATTCCCTTCTGGAAATATCTTCATATAAGACACCATCTACATAAGACTACATGCCAAGATTCACAGGAGGATCAGTTGGAATTCAGAATAATAGAGGCCTTGCATGCTTTTATCAATTGATACCAAACAAAGGGTTTGGACTGATGACCTTTCCCGTAAATATGGGTAACTGCAGTCCATTCAACAAAATACTGTAATTAACCTACTGATAATGGTGCATTTTTTAAGTGTTTGGTAATGGTCACACTTCTATTGAATGCATTTGAGCAATCCGCCATATTCACGGTATTCTACGTCACATGCAGGGCCTCTATTTAATTAGACCATTGATGACAGTGATGAGAAGCACTGAAAATTTTGGTAAAAAAATTGGAAGTTATTGGGAGGGAGTTAAAACCATTTCTAGGCCATCAGGATACGAAAACGTGTACGTAAAAATAAAAGGTACATGTACCACGATACATGTATGGAATGTACTGGACCAAGATTGACCTCTGAAAAACAGCGATGCCAGACAAACCACAGAGGCTGCAGTTGTTTTCACAAATCATACAGCTCGACTCAAATTGACCCCCTAACAGGCTTGCCACTAAACTGAGCCTCCAAACCAAATGGAAAGGTGCAACAGTTTCTTGCGCTGGGTCAAGTCAGCCTGAGACATATCAAGTTCACCCTCCAACGCAACCCTGACTTTATCTTGAATCATTCATTAATTGAAAATTATACCATCAATCTTATTCTGTCTCCAATCACTGGACTTGAATGAGTTAAAAGTAATAATATGTGAATAATTAACAGCACATTTGGCCTCATCTCTAGTAAGTGTTGGTCATGCAGTGATACCTGATCTCATGGTACGGTATACATGTACGTAAATAGTTGTGCATTTATATCAAGAAAGGGGAGGAAAATAGATTAAGACTGAAGGAAGGAAGGAAGGAAGGAAAGAAGGAGGAGAGCAAAAGGAGACAAAATTGGAAAGAAGAATTGACATAAAAGAGAAAAATCAGTTGTTATGATCAGTTGACTTGTCATACATTTGAAGATATAGTCAATTTTCTCCTATCATTACTGTTCTTGTTCAAAATATGTCCCGTAAAACATACAAATTTCTCATGCTACAATGTAAGTGCTAAAATAATGCTTCATCCCCCGAAAAAATTTCTTCAAGTATTTTATCAGTTATTTTATATCAAAGCAGATTCTCACATTACACACAAGGACATTTGCTTCCGTATGTTATAACTTGAATCCTGTGTCGACTTGAATCATCTGTAATCATTGTTCAAGCTCCTCGCTCTGCAAAGCTACCAAAATATTCATCTAATCCACAGAATGGACTCTGGACCCATCTAATGTTGGCCGCTAGTAAACAAACTTGCTGTAATAAAGTTCTCTACTTCATTTTGGAATGTTGAGACACAATTTAAAATCCACATCACACATAAAAGTCAATATGTAGCTTGGACCTACATGCCCAGCCTACATGTATGATAACACAAAAGCAGATGGTATCTATTCCTTACACTGAAACAACCAAATTTGAAATGGCAAATATATCTGCAGAAATCAGTTTGGCGGAACTCACAATTCGGATACGTATCCGAATTCGGATACCCACGCACATTTCGTATCCGACTAGTGATACCCGTATCAGAATAAGGATATGGAGGGGTATCTGAATTCTGATAGTCCTGTCGTGGCGCAGGAAACAAATCGATAGCGCAAGCTGGCGAGTACATCTAAAACGTATCCGAATTTGGATACCCACGCACATTTCATATCCGAATAGTGATACCCGTATCAGAATAAGGATATGGAGGGGTATCTGAATTCTGATACTCCTGTCGTGGCGCAGGAAACAAATCGATAGTGCAAGCTGGCGAGTACATCTAAAACATCTTTCTTGCATTTATGATAAATGTATCTGTGGAAATGTCATTTTCATCTGTGCAATTCCAGCGGAACAGCTTTTAAACATGTCCTGATAGCTTTTTATCACAGAAGGCAAAAACATTTGGCCAATACTTTGATAGAATTTAGATGACAAATGATGATAATGACTTTTATACATACTGGTATGGTGCGCGGCGAAGCTGAATATTCATTTCAGCTGATATCCCGTTTCAACTGTTTTTAATCCAAATTCGGATACGGGTATCCGAATTGTGATACTGAGTATCCGAATTCGGATACGTATCTGAATTGTGAGTTCCGCCTAATGTGTCTATGCTGGACCACTGGTAAATTAATTTGCTCCAATCCAATTTAGCATTTAGGAGCCTATATTTATCATTCACCCAAGGATATAGTAGGACTAACAAAAAAATGCAAACCAATTTTGATTTGAAAATCAACTGTTGGAAGTTTTTTATTGCATTTCGCAACATAGTACTCTAATCTGGATAATAATATTTGTCATTTCAATTCTTTGGCATCAAAACGTTCAAAAGGTGGTACAATTGGAAAATAAATGACCTTGATTGAAAATAATAAATAAATTTAAATTGTAGCAATTAAAGTTCACTATTCAACCCAACTTGGAGAAAAAGTCACAAAAACACAATATATCACCATAACTTGAACCGCTATGATCTGAAATTCATTGATTGAATAAAATACTGAAAATTTGAAGTGATTAAAAATTTCCTGAAAAAGAGTTAAATCTGTACTTGATTAAATGGAGACATTTCATACCCGATCCTGTAGAACTCAAGTTCATACGTTATGACCTCAATGATAAACAAGATTCACAAACAAATTATCTAAAATGTATTTATTGATTGAAATTCTATGATCAATCAATAAAGTAAAATTATTAGTTTAGGCTATATAAAATAAATAGTTTGTCTCAAAGCTCTCCTCTCTTGAAAAACTAATGCGAATTGCGTTTTTTTGTAAGTTTTTTTCTTGTTTTGGATTTTTTTTTCGTGTGTGACAGAAGTCCTGAGTGCTATTTTACAAGAGTTCCATATGTACCCCCTAATATATTTACATGAAGGCTTTTTTAGAACTCAAAAACAGAATCAAGAATCAAATAAAATAAATTTTAACCATTGTTGTCATAATTGGGTTTTTTCACAGTTTCGGTGAAAAAAAATAAAAAAGGGCAAAAAAATCAATTTTTAGGATTTTGAGGGAAACTAATGCGGGCGATAAAACTAATGCGCGGGGGAGCTTTGAGACAAACTATAAATTTTATTTGGCCTTACTATTTATTTTTACCACGTCGTTTGCCATGAAATCCTTTGAAGGGAAAGTTGAAAATCAGAGTATAGACAACTTGAAACAAAAGATCAATTATTTGCTCAGGCACTAAAAAAACTAAAATCAAAGCAAATGTAAGAACAAATAAAATGGGCTGTGACTAACCTGTTACTTCCACATAGAATGGAATAATCTGTGGAATATCCGTTCCAATCAGAATAGGGTTCAGGCTTATTCCTCCAGTGCTTCTATTCAGCATCAAATGTTCCATACGATTTCCCGACTTGATATTATAGGTTAGAACATCCGACACATCCGGATCATAAGCAGGAACTCTCCCTATATCGCCATCAGGAAAATATCCTTCATAATTGTTGAAATAAATATCAAAGTTACTCAAAACTGGTTTATTATCATTGACATCTATAATGTGAATGAAAACTTTGACGTCGTTGAAAAATGGCACTGATGTAGCGCGTACTTTGACGTAATATTCATTACGTTCTTCATAATCAAATTCCATCAGAGTGATTAGGGTTCCACTGACGCTGTCAATCTCAAACAAGTCAGTATCACCATCTACAAGCGTGTAGTGTATAAATGCATTGAATCCAGCATCAGGATCAGTGGCCGTAATGGTAGAAACCGGTTC